>VUQG01015312.1:7177-29867 GCA_015106755.1 Etia nguti
ATGGAGAGGGAGGAAAGCTGCTGCGGAGAAGGAAGCGAGGTTTTATTCCACGGTGCTCTGAGGCAGGGCAGGTTATAAGCGCAGGGACCAGTGTGCGCAGTTTGTGTGTGCGGCTGCGGGGGGAAGATGCGTGTGCTTGTTGCTCGCCGGATGGAGAGAGGTGGCGAAGAGAGAATGAGTTTCCAGCGCAGCTAACAGACAACTCCATGCGCTTCTTAATCCTCGACAGAAATTCCAACTTTTTAAGCATTTTTTCCCCGCACATACCTGAGATGACAGGTTTGCCTCTTTTCAGCGCATAGACTTCTAATTCATTCATTCTTTACTGATTCTTTTCTTTATTGGAGGCTTTTTTTGTTCTTATTTTTTATTTTTTTTATATTTTTTCTTTGATGTTTTAATTTTCTATTCGTGGATTTCGGTGTGCGCATAGGCAGTGCGTCCTGTGCTTTTGAGCCTCTGACTCAGCAGCAGCGGCAGCGGCACAGCTCACCTGGTCCGGAGCGCACCGAGCCGAGCTCCCTCATGTTCCACACAGAGCAGCACTCCGGTACGGGGGGACGGCTGCACTGAGGCCCGGCACGGTGCGGTCAGTCCTAAAAAAAAAAAAAGAAAAGAAAAGAAAAAGAAAGGAGGGGTGAGACGCACAGTTGTGGATCATATACCATCTCCCGTTGTACCAGGAGACAATCAGCAGCAGGAAAAAGCTCAAACCTCCTCCTCTTCATCTTCTTACCAACGTGAAGGATTGAGATAGAGAGAGGGAGAGAGAGAGAGCGAGAGAGAGAGAGAGAGATTTGCAGGCTCCCTTTTCTTATATTGCAATTGACTTGGGAAAAAATAAAAAGGGGGGAAATAATAAGAAGAAAGAGTGCGTGGAGAGAAGAAGAAAAAAGCATAAGCTTGGATATTGAACGGAGCGGGGCATGTGGATATTGGCTCTTTTCTTTTTCCAGTGCATCTTGAATGGTAAGTGATGCTTTTGCGCACATCGAACTTAAAGTTTATGTTAATTATCGAAGAGAACCGAGATACAATTAATACTCGGGGTGGTCTGGAACCATTTCTACTTTGAGGATAATATTTATTTATTTATTGTCCCGGGAAAACGATGGGAAGAACAGGCTGTTGCTATGTCCTGTCACAGACAGTGGGGCTTTTGATGGGAGGTTGATATTTACTTGCACACTAACCTTTTATAAAGTGAAAATGTTTTAGCCCCTTATACATCTTCGATATTTAACAATAACCTTGTGCAGATAGAAAAGCAGAGAGAGGGGAGAAATGTAGGTTGTGGATAGGTGCAGCCTGTACTGCATGAAGAACAAGGCTCTTTACAGGAATATTTCTATTTTCCTTTTTCTACAATGATTTTTTAGTAAATTTTAGGGCCAAAATAAATTGGAACAATTATCAGTTTTCATTTTAAATTTGTACAGAAAGGATTATTTATTCCCTCTGGTGAAGCTAAGCTGGGCCTCAGTTTGGCTGCATTTTCATACATCATTTTAAAGTGCCTGGTCTGCACTGTTTTTAAATCTAATTTCTATCTGTAAAAATTATGAAAGTAATATTTTAGTAAATCACTTTGTGGGAACACAGTTGTGTGTTACCTGGTGTAATCAGCATTTGGTTGTTTTAATCTCTATTTTGCTTTTGAGAGCATTCAAAAATCTACTCATGAACCAAGAAATATGCTGATGAATATGTCAGCTATTTACTTTCATTCTGTAATTTATTTAAAGTTTTAAAAAATATTAAACAAAATGCTTTGCACATGTAAGTGCATGTTTGTGTGCTTTCTCTCAGATCTATTGATTGTCCCCTTGAAAAAGAATGAAAAGGTTGGCTAGTTGTTTTGTGTGTGTGTTTCTTTTCTTTTTTTTCCGGCATTGCACCCGCCATATTAGAAGCACAGACATGGAGTCATTTTGAATTGGGGGGAAAAAAAAGAGACAAGCCCTTATCACCCTTGCCCAAATGCACATCTCGCAGAATGCATCCACATCCCGTTTTGTACACAGTGAATTCCTCAAAAGATTGGCTTGATAAGTCGTAGTTGCATCTTTCTTTGGACAGAGGGTAACTGATTTTTTTTTTTTTTTTTTACAGCGAATACAGGAATTGAAAAAGGGGGGTGGTGAGGGGACAAGGGGCTGTGGGGTACAGGACGGGATGTGCGCATGTTGGGGGGCAGAAATCGTCTCGAAAGAAAATTGAGCTATTTTGAAGATCTTTTGAAAGATAAGTGGAAGCAAAGGGGTTAAAAAAAATAAGACTGGACACAATGTGAACTGAGAGTAGACGATGATGCATCAAGCAAAGATGACAGAAAAACCATTTCGTTGCCAATGTGATGGGTTCAGTGAAGACAGGGTTTATTTATAGGAGAGAATGGACTCAAAGCAAATACTCCTTTTCTGGAGCCGAGGCGAGAGAATTTCCAAGAACAGGAGAGGACACTGATATTCATTTCGAATCTAACTAAATGCTGTACTGAAATCCCAGTTTGCTGAGCACGATCCATGGCTTAGCTTGCTTGTGAATGGCTTTTTTTCAGTCTCTTTGGTCCAGGCAACAGCGTTGCAAAATGGCTGCTACTAGAGACATCTACATGGAAACTTTGAATGGCAGCAACAGCACTTGTAATTGTGATGAATGCTACGTTTGAGGCTGCTGCTGATGCGGTACCATTTGTATCAGCAGACTTGAATCGTCTGACACTGACCTTTTCTTCTCATTCAAAGATCTGAGTGTCGTTTTTGTGTCGGAAATTAGAATTGACCAGCGTTCATTATGACGATCCCTGTATTTTTTCTGAGCCATGCTAAAACTGACAGTAGACAGAATTAAAAGGCTGTGATTGGTGATGTTAGACGCTATTGTTTCTGCTGTGCATTTGTTTTCAGTGGACAGACCTGCAAAGACTGCACTTAATGAGCCATTTCCATCAGAATCGTACATTTTTACACCTCTTGTGGATGGCGCGATGAAGCTTTACGAAATAAAGGCTTTTAGAGCTCTGGTCCGGTACAGGCTGCTGAGGTTGTCTCTATGGAGACCTGGGTAATGAGTGTTGCTGCAGTGTGGGCTTTGGGCTTGACAAACACTGCACTCTGTTCAGGTGACCTGAGCAGTGCTTCTCGATACACATCACGGCCTTTCATTTATTTTCAAAAACTGATATACCTCCTTAACGTGTGTCGTTTGCATGCGTGATATTTGCATTGGCTCTTAATAGAAAATGTATTTAAAGATTGCAGCTCCTGACTATTTGCACAGCTTTGCAGTGATCATTTATGAATAGTACCTACTGTACAAACTCCATTTTGCTCTGAATTGCTGTTTTCCAATTTGAGGACACATTTGCAAGCTCATCTACAATAGATATAAACAATTCAGCACTGTAGAGAGTAAAATCTGCTGTAGAGTTCACTTCAGTGGTGCTTGAGCTTTTAAAGTGCTCTTACAAAAGTGTCTATCCTAAATGGAATAGGAAAAACATTCCAGTTATGAAGAGAGAAAATTGGGGAAATGGCATAATGTTGTTTTTGCTTAGCTATGCCAGGGGGGGAAATCTGACACATGCTCAATTGGACACTAATAAGCTGTGTAAATATACAGTGAAGCACCTCAATTGGCTCTTAGTATCACTCTGTGCATGTTTATTTTTAGCTTTTAGCTTGGAATGGAAAGGGGGATGCTGGCGAAAAGGTCTTTATCGTGTTATCAAACATGATTCATGTCGGAGCAGACTTAAGTTTTCCTCAGCATTTTTTTCTCTTTTTTTCAGTTTTACAACATTGTCTTGCAAACTTTTTCACAATAACCAACAATTGTTTCAGGTTTTAAAAATATAAAACACCAAGACCCAGGAATATTTATTCAGATATGAGCAAATTATGTAATAAAAATATCACTAAACTGACATAAATCAGGGGTGTGTGTCTGTACACAGTGGCTGGGTTAAACCTGTTTCCATATATCTTTATGTTCATATCATTGTTTTAATCAGTAGAGCGTATGGTTGTAAATTTCTCATACTAAATAACAACTTTCATTTGTTTTCCACACAATATTTCCTGTCATAGAAGAGTGAAAAAGGAACTACTGTTGGTTGTTCAGGAATTTGATCCATGCTATGTAAAAGATTGTGTTCCTCATCAAATATATAGTTAAAAAAAAGCACTCAAAAAATGATTCATTCAATTCAGTTCAGATTTTACTTTCATACTTTCATAGCAGCAGTTGTTTTAAGGTGCTATATACTGTAAGGTAAAGACTCCCCAATACTGGAGAGAAAACTCCAATGATCACACGATCCCATATGAGAAAATACTTGGTGACACAGGGAAGGAAGAACTCCCTGAGAGCACACAGCAAGACAAAGTTTATTTTGCCAACATCTAATTGAAGTTACAGCATCTGCTCTCATCCTTAACCAACACACTTAGCCTCAATTTTTCACAAGTCTACCTCAGCACAAATCACACATCACTACCTTCAATCGAAAAGACTTTACTGAAGATAATCTAGGCAGCATGCTTCCTCCAAACATTTCAACCAGACTAAATTTATAGTACACCACTGAAATGTATTTCCTTATCCATAATTTACTAGTGAAAAAATGTGTCTTGGGTTGCTAGTTTTAAATTTGGAGATGATTGCACACTAAGTTTTCCTCCTGTTTTACAGTTTTAGCCAATCGTCACCAGACAAAACATTGTTGCTTAGAGGTCACATCAGGGCCAGTAGGAAACTAGGTCTGTGCAGACTCTGGTCTTTTGGTATACATCTGTCACTTCACATAGGGACAGAACGGGTTGACGGAGTCACAGCAACACACATCAGCAAACAATATCTGAGCTCAGTTCCTCAGTAGCACGTTAATATCAGCACACCAGTCAATGCAATGTAGGCCACTGGGAACATGGGTTTAAACGCAGTGTGTTTACTCTGTAAGTGCATAGTTGTCATGTCTTGATTTTGTTCAGTTAGGATCAGCACTCATGCTCGACATAGTCGTTTCTGACTGCTGTAAAGTATTCATACATTCATATAAGCCGCATGTTTATCGTTTGTAGAAACTGTAAAGTCAATGTATTCTAAAACCTAAATGCATTTATTATGAAATAAACAGTGTTTGTGCTCGTATATTAGTTTAGAGTGTCGCAGTAGGATACATTTTCTTTCACATTTGTTGTTTTTCTTCAAAGTGTTATGAAAACTGGCTCATTCGGTAACATTAGAAGGTATTAGCGACTTACTGTTTTTGTGGACTCACTAATCACTCCGGGATTTGTCAGTGCCATTGGATCAAGATTTTTTTGTTGTTTTTGCCACTGCATGCTTACGCCTTAGCTTGGCTTAGAGTAGACTCAAGCATATGTTAATGGATGCACATTGAACTGTTAAAGGTTTCATTTAACCCAGACCAGAATGCTTAAGGAGATGATAGTGTGTAGTGAGGCAGAAAAAGAGGAGGAAAAGAGGGGGGAAGAGGGACACACACAGTCAGCTTGTGTTATGTGGTATCTAAAACTCAAAGAGTCATATCAAATCGCCCTGCTTTTCCATGCAGAAACAAGATTATTCTCAGCATTTTTTTTACACTTATGAAAACTGAACTGCCTTTTTTAATCCTTTGTCCAGTTAAAGTTCATAGCTGCGAATGCCACAGCCCAAATTAACTGGTATAAGTGACAGAAATTGCTTTAGCCCTTTGTTCTTGACATTGTAATGATAATTCAGAGCATCCTGCTGCTTGTTCCTTCTGGTGATAGTCCATATTGCAGCTGACATGTGGGATAGTTTATTAAATGTCAGCGATATATGAAGATAAACTTAATAAGGTCAAGTCAAATGTTGTACAAAACGCAATGCAATCATTAGATCAGTCAAACACTACAACATGTATTCAGGCTTATGGATGTTTTACAGATAAGTGGTTAACTATAAAAGTCGTTGTGGATGCTTATAGCTATGGTATTCATATACAGCACATCTGCACATCTAGCACTTAACATGGACTCACAGATTACAGGTAATACTCATAAGTATCGAATGACATTTTGACAGAATATTAGCTCAGATCAGTTTTACATTTCGGACTGAATAGAGACAGAGTTTAACTGATGGATCACTGCAGTTTAGCTTTTTGACTAACATTATTACCAGAACATCTTTGACATTTTGCATGACGTGTAAGCGGCATTCTTCAGAAATGGCCTTGCGTGAGTATACACTGATGCAGTGTTACAGAGCAAGTAAAGTGGTTAAAAACAATGGACTAGAGTTTCCGGTACATCTTATCCGGACTAGTGAGTTAACAAGATCACAGTTACCTAAGTTATTTGCATATGTAGGCTTTCATGAGAAAATAGGGCAGTAGGTTAATGCTGTGACCAGTCAGGTACAACAAGAGGTAAGATAAGTTCTCAAAATAAAGGCCTTGGCTGTTTGTCCTTTGCTCATTATTCTCTATGTGAACTTTGAGGATTTTATTGAAATGGACTTTATTTCTAATATTCCAGATAAAAAGTTACATTTATACAAAACAAAATTGTTACTTTGAGTATCGAAAGCATACAGTGTATCACTGTGAAAGTAGTGGCAACTTAGACTGAGTTTAGCATATGAAATACACTCTTGGACTAATCAGCCAATCACATGGCAACAACTCAATCCATTTATCCATACAGACATAATCAAGCTCAAACTGAGCATCAGAATGGGAAAGAAAGGAGAAGTGACTTTAAACGTGGCATGGTTGTTGGTGCCATACAGGTATGTTAAAAACTGCAGATCTGTTGGAACAGTACCACACAACCACCTCTAGGGTTTGCGGAGAATTGTCCAAAAAAGACAAAAATATCCAGTGAGCCTTGTTGATGTCAGAGGTCAGAGGAGAATGGCCAGGCTGATAAAAAACAAATAACCACTGGTTACAACCAAGAAGAGCAACATGCTGAATGTTGAAGCTGATGGGCTACAGCAGCAGAAGACCACCTCAGGGCCCACTCCTGTCAACTGTGTTCACAGAAGTTTAGAGCTTGGCTGTGGTTATCCATCAGGTATAAAACAATTAAACACCAGAGCCAACTTGCAGAAAGAAGAGATGGGGATCTATACATTATGGAGTGGCCCCTTCTAAAAATGGAATCAAAACTCAATCCAAGGGTGCCGGTTTAGCTCAGCTGGATGAGCGGGCAACCATATGCTGCATGGCTGAGGGTGGTAGCCTGGGTTCGAGTCTGACCCGCGGCCCTTTGCCGCATGTCTTTTCCTCCGCTTTCGTATCAGTCTTCACTGTATCTGTCTAATAAAGCCAGTAAAAGGCCAAAAAATACATTTAAAAAAAAATCAATCCAAAAAGAAGAAAAAGTGCGACAGGGGGAAGAACACTAAACTCGTACCATGATTCAGTTGCAGCGAGCAGATATGAGTTTAAAAGTGTTGACAAACACTGTTTCCTATCAACAATACTCGATAATGGAGCATCTACATAATGCACTGAATTTCTATATGTTTACTCTTACTGTTTTGCCTGATTTGAAAATTTCATATTATTTTTAAAAAAAAAGTATTTTTAGAACACAGTAATGCAGTATGTAGAACAGACAAAAATGATGCAAGTACTGCAAAAAAACACAGATCTGTACACAGATCAGATTGCCGGGGTTTTACCTCATAGACAACTGAGAGAAGTTCTCATTTGTTATCCCTGAGAAGACGTGAAGGAAAGTCAGTAAATTATACTGAACTAACACTGTCTATACGAAAATGAAACCAAAATGAGACGTTTACAACAGAAGCATCTGAAACACGGTAATATTACAACGTATTTCAATTGAGCTTCACTCCATATCGATTTCATGCTGTTTACACATTTTCACGTGCACAAAGTGAAAGACTGTGTTGCTTGCGTTGCAGTGATTGCTGCATGGGATGAAACACAGAGGCAAGAGGCTCAAACAGCATCTCATTCATGTCAGTAATATAAAATACCTCAAGCTTTCAGCAGTTTAACAAGACCAATGATGGCAGACACAGTGATGGAAACATTTTTGCGCTGTGCTCCATGTTCATCCAAATTCACTGTTCTTGTGCAAATTGTAGACTTCAGAATTCAGTGATTTCATAAAAATATTAACTGAGTCTTGCCCTGAACAAGTGGGAGCACAGGGAAAATGTTCTGCTAAACTAGTAAATTATACTGTTGGGAAATTATTTTATCAGCTGGACTTGAATAATGTGGTCAGTTTGTGTAGAGAATATTTTGACAAAAAGAAAAGAGAGGGGAAAAAGCTAAAAATGAACCATATTTTAATCATTTTAGAATAAACCTTTTCTTTTTAATTTGGGGGGGTGGGGGGTTACAATAAAGATTACCCAATGTTAAACCATAAAAGACAATCAGTGAGAAAATACTCAGTCAGAACCTCACTTGTAATTTCTTCCTCTGTGGCTGACTGTTGGACATATTCATTAGGCATACCAGACCGTGCTGATTAACATTCACAGTCCAGCTCTTTTCCTGTAGCCCAAAATGTGTAACATTTTCAGACATTCTGGCAAATGTTTCATTAAGTGTTGCTTGCCCCCAGCTCCATTCCGCTCCAGTCTCAGCTCTATCAGGCCTTCCCCAGAAGTGATTATGCTAATTGCTGTTTGATCAGATGATTAAATTATAATTTGATTAATCCCAGGCACTAAACGCTTTGAATATGTTGATGTGTGTTTTGCTGCCTGGCAGTGTTTGCAGGGCCCCTGTCACCGGTGCTGCCAGTATAATTCACGCAGCTCAGGTATAGGACAGGGAGTGTGCAAGGCTGCATCGGAAGGTAGTCACGGACACGAATGAAACACCGGTGTTGATGTACAGCTGCGCAGTAATCACAGAAAACATGATGGTTAATAAAAGCTCACTCCCATCTGTGTGCTGATTGAGTGCAGCTCTAATGCAGATATCTGCCATTTTCTCAGCCGTCGCCTGTCCCTGTTCCTCTCAATTGACTGTGTATCCATCAGAGTGATTTATATTATTGAGGTTGCAGACAGCCTCATACAGGACTGCATGGTTTTGTGAAGTTCTGTAATGCTAGCATTGCTTGTGTGATAGTGACCTCTTAAACCTCTTGATTGGATATAAAATAAAAAGCTAAAGTGGAGCTGGACACATGAAAACTACCCAAATTCTAAATAATTTTTAAGAACCACAAAGATCCACGCTTAACAGATTGGCTCACAATGTTTTTGCATGGAAGCAATAAGGATTGTCTTTTCTAGTGGGGTTACTAAAGACAAAATGTGTTGCCTCAAAGGGAAATGGTGGGCTTATGAGAGGAGGAGGAGGTGGAGGAGGAGGAGGAGGGAGACAGTGATGGGAGGGGAGCGGTGATATTTTTCTGAGGGAGAAGAGTATGGCCGTGAGCGGAAAGGCAACAATGTCTAGTCATCTGACCCACAATCCCATTTAACCCCAGGACTTTGATTTGCCCTCCACTGTTAACTGCCACATTTCGCCTCCTTCTTTCTCTCCTGCAAATGGCATTCATTGTGCCCCGGGATAATAGGAAAACAACATGGCAATGAAGCAAAATGTCTTCCTTTTATAGCTCACTACAGAGGCAGAAAATTCTCTAATCTGTTCGTGTGATACACAGTTAAGGAAATTCTGTTGTGTTTATTTTGATACAATAACCAGTGCCTATGAAAGACCATATTTACAATGTACACAACTGTTTTTACGTCCATCTGTATAAGTCCAGGGCTACTAGAAAATATATATCTTCCAGTATTTGTAACACAGCACATGATACTGTATGATTTCTACTCATTAAGCAACCTACCATCTTCTTTTAAAAGTTTCCTTTTGTACTGATCAAGGATTTTACTTTTACACCAGTACAACATCCCACCACTAGAAGTTCTTCCATGTCCCACACATTTGCACTAGTGTTTGGCAGATCGAATGACTGGTCTACAGTGAGCATTGTTGTTTCTTTCCTTTGATACGATGAACATGATCTCAAGTATTCTGTCTGTTGCAAATGGAACATGTGTCTCATCTAAAAACATGCCAAAGTGATCAAAAGGAGGCAGGTGAAATACACCAGAGCTGTCTGAACTTCAGACAGCTCTGGTGAGTGAGCTCTGGTTCCCACTCATGGTAAAACACTCATTGGTGACTAAACATTTTGGCATGAATGACCAAATGCTGAAATCCAGCATATGTCAGATCAAGTCAAAAGGAAAAACAGGTTGGTGGTGAAGTACACTACCATGCTTTCTCTGACTTTCTTCTCTTTCTTTCTCACAGAAGAAACAAAATCCAACTGTACTATAATTACTCTGTTCAGATGCATGCCAAACGTTTTTTCTTTAGGCTCTAAGCTCCTGTGCTGTGCCACAGTACCAGATCTTCAGGCTGTCAGCCTTCCTCCTCCAGCAAATCTCCTCGTTCATCCCTTCCTGCTGGGTTTAATGTCCTCCTCCTCAGCTCACCTGAGATCCTCTTTCTCTCTCTTTCCCTATCTCTATCGCTCTCTGTCAGCTCTGTCAGTCGAATAGTACTTGACGGTATAGCAAGCAGAGGTAGGAGGAATTTTACTCAAACAGAAATAATGCCACTCTCCCACCCTCTAACAGCATGCACGGCATATATTGTGCCTCACTACATTTCATACAAATTTAAGTCAAGTGCTGTAGCACTGTTCAGAGATAAAAGTCGAGAACTAATGAGGGCATTTCTAACTAAAACATCCTCTCTCAAAAAATGTACTCCTATTGCTGGAGTAGAAAAAAAAATACAGATTTCAGTGCAAAATATGCAGTCATGTTAACATTTTTAGGGCGACTCTGAGTGACTGACAATATTCTCCTTTAATAAGTACGTTAGTTCTTGTATGAAGAAAAGGAAGTTAAAGAAATACTTCAAGATCTTAGGGAAAATGTATGAATTTGGTTTCTAAGCATTATGCTTAAACTAATGCCTCTAAAGCCAAGTAGTTATTATGACAAAAGTTGTTTAACTGAAGGGTAAAGAAAGAATCGCTTTATGGACTTTATGGGCTTTGTGTAGTTCTAGCTGATTCTTTGAAAACCTCCCTGTGATCTCAAAACTGCAGGTTACAAGCTATAAGTTTTAAGCATAACATTTATCTTTCATTCAGAACAGAGATAAAGACATTGAGACATTGTCATTTAAGTCCAAAAAAACAACGGTAATTTCCCAAAATGTCAGACTGTGTTTTTAAAAGCATTGTTCTAAATTATTGATTGTCAGCAGGTCATTGTCAGTTGATTCAAGTATGGGATATCCCACCCACACGTGTCCTGGCTGTAGAGCATGAGCATGGCATCTCATGCTATATGTGCTGTACCGTGTTCCTCTCCATCATGGAACACATGTTATAGACATAACATTTTCTTTTTCCTCTCAATTGCCCATGGCTATTAATAACTGTCAATAGGCTGGCCATATCTCAGCTTCTGCTTTAGTTCACCTAATGGTTAAAAAAGTAACCCCAACTGTGGATGTAACACAAGGCAATGAAATGAATGAAACCTGTCTGTGAGGTATGTTAACCTATTATTAAAAGGTGCTAGAATGGTGTTCCTAATTGTTCCTTCTCACCTTGAACCCTGAATGTACCGCTCTACTGTCACCTCCATCTTACAGAAGACCACCAGTCATTGATCCTTCCATTACATCTTGTGCTGGCAGACTGATTCAGAGACAAAAATAAGAGAAAGGCGTGGCACTGAAAGAGAGCAAAGGGAAATCTAAAGGTAGTTCTAGTTATTCTGCCCCTCCACCCAAAGAACCAATTGACAGCTGAACAGGGAAATGTGTCATCCATTCGTGTTGCTGCGTACATGTCCACTGTTAAGGTTTGTAATAATTAAACCATTGGGGTGGCAGCAATATTATCTCATTATAATAAAAAAGATGTAAGAAAATATACCCTCTATGGTGGGATGAGCCAAGGTTATTGATCCTTGTCAGCACTCTGGAGCCACAGCAAAGCTATAATGTCCTAAAAGTTTGCACATGCTTGAAAGAATTATATCCTAACTGTAACTGAACATTTGAATTGGTTGTCCCTGGTGCTGTTACCAAGATGGCTACCATGTAGCTTCAAGAAGGACATTGGCTAATGGCAGAGATGCTCCCTACTACTGCTTCCTTAGCTTGGAGGTTTGCAGCTTTTTATTGTCCCTGTTTTTTGTTTGTTTGTTTGTTTGGGGGTTTTTTTTGTAAACCAGAGAACTTGAGAAATTTAGAGTTGAGAGAGAAGAGTTGGAGGACAGTTCAAAGGATCACCACAGGTTGCCCTGAAGTGGAACAAGAATATGTGACCCAGATCTCATGGCAACCAATCCGGAACTTGATAAAGCTTTCACTAAAGACAAAAATGTTGTAGGTAGATAAGTAAGCTAATGTGTCACAGAATAGATATGGATGGCTACTTTTAATGTAGTTTGCTCTGTATCTCATTATGAGAACTGACTTCTGTGGCTCCAGAAGTCTGGGAAGTGACTAGAGACTACATTAAGCTCTGATTCACACTTGAATTTTCATGTGACCAAATATTAGCTAATTGCAGTCATTTCAACATAGCGTCACTTGGAAAGCGTAATGGAGCATTATAAATCTCTCAGATTGTTGTTTTTTTCTTCTGATGTGCTTTTGCATGTTAGTATCAGTGGCAGTAACTAGAACTTTATTTACTCTCTACCTCTCCGTCTCCGTCTATTTGCAGTATTTGTCCATTTCCGCCTTAGTGATGTAACTGATTAATGTCTTCAAATTACACAGTATGTAGGAACTCCCTCCTCTTATGTTAGCGCTTATGTAAATGAGCATTCATATGCATCAACTAACCCACTCCACAGTGATTCTTTGCTCACCCTCCAGAGAGTTGACATCAGAGAAGGGTATCATTGGTTTTACATAGCGGCTGCATGGCACTGAGCACACCGCTCAACATTATTCATGAGGGCAAATTGGGCGCCGGTGATTTGGGAGAGTGAGGGGACTCTGTTCTTCGATCTGTGCATCTCAGCTCAGTGCAGCGCTTCTCTTTACCGCTCATTGTGTAAGCCCCTAGGGCAACAGTGGAGAGGGTAGGGGGTGGGGTGGGTGCTTGCTTACTCACTGCCATCATGAGGCCATCCCGTCCTCCACCCTATCTCCATCCCTCCCTATCCAACCCCCATTTTCTACTCCCCCAAGCACCACACTCTCCTCTCCTCCCTAGGCAGACACTGCAGAGCTTTGCCTTAATTACCTGCATTGCCTGCTATGAGCTGTCAGTGTGGCTCAGTCCTTGTTTGCCCCAGTGGAGATGCCCTAATGTCTTGATGCCCTGGTGCCCGCTGACCTGGTGAAGGCCACATAGGGCACATTGTGGTTAATACCCAATCAGACTCCAGTGTTTAAATACATTAACAGCCTTGGGCTGGGCACATGTTTTTGGGCTAATAGCTCATTGAATGTGGTAAAATCACAGAAGAAAGGGTGAAAATCAGGCTTTTGTTGTGGGAACCAAGCAGTCCACCTGGATAATATGTCATAAATTGTGGATTTTTTTCTCTCTTTTGTTGGCATTTCATTGAGAAAAAAAAGAGCATCCATACTCATTCAGTAAAAGTTGATTAATGATGTTTGGTTGAGGTAAACACAAGCTGCGCAAAAAAGCCCTGGCACATCAGTGGTCTAATGCACAGGCTAATGCATAGGCCTATTTATGCTGTGTGTTAGTGGGACCTGTATTGATCGCACATTTACTTAAATAAATTGCCTCAGTGAAGCAACCACTGACTGGCATTGTCAGGGTGGAAGTTCATTGGTTTTACAAGCAAATACTGAATGAAAAATGTAAAAATTGTTTGGTTAATATTTTTGAGATGTTATATAACTGAGAATTTTTTTAACCCCTATCTCGATTTTTAAAAGATAACTACAACTGTTTCCTGTCTGCGGTTCTCTGTCATGCTGAAAGGCTAAATCAGCAACATTCCTGCCTGCATTGACTCCCTGCTGGCTCACTAGTGAACCAAGCCCATGTCAGTCTCTATGTTCATGGGCTACCAGACATTAACCCCACCTCCCACACACAGACACACAGGCACACACACAAGTGCACAGATCCATCTGACACGCCTGTGTGCACTCTCCGTGACCGAAGCTTGTCTGTTGCCCTTGAGCTCCGAACATAGTAGCAGAGGCTCCACAAAGAGAAGATTGCATGAGGAGTCACCTGCAATCCACGATTAGAGTCTTCAGCAGGGCCTGCCACCAATAGGTGCTGACATCTGGGAGTGTGCCAAGCATTATTCCACACAGGAAGAGGAAGAGGCTAACTCAAAAGGACCCCCATCCCACCCCCACCGGTTCCTGCCCCTCTTTTGAGAATTGCTAAGGAAGAACACGCACAAAAAAAGTGAGAGTCCATCTATTATACATGCGTGGGATTCATAATTGAACAATATCACTTTTTCCTCTTTGTGATTTTGGCTCTGGGAAAAGTAATGTCGATTAAGACAACTCTGGCACAGGCTGCCATGTAGAAGCTGTTAGAGAGTATGCCTCTGTGTGTGGGCATGATGGGCGTGGGAGAGGGTTGGTGTTCCTTCAGTATGATAATGTAATGACATGTAGGTAACGCCAGAGCCACGTTAAGGGAACAGAGAATGGATGCACTGAAGGATTTAAAGATTTTGAAGTTTAAAATGAGCTGTTATGCAAGTGCAGTCAGAGTGTACTGCGTTTTCTGCCAGTTTCATGGTATAATGACTAATGTCATTTTTGCAAGAGTGAGCCTTTGTATACATTTACAGTAGCTCCATTTGGACTTATTCTTTTAGACTTTGTGACACAAATTACTCTGTCATCAGAAAAAAAACATCTGGACCCCAGTGGCTGTGTTTGGGTGGAGCTGCCTGAGCCTCTTCCACAGTGAAATTCCAGCCACCGAATGACCAGAAAAAAAGCAAAACAAGACTAATTTTTTAAAACTGAAATAAAGCACTTAAATAAAGCAGTAGCACGCCTCTTAAGTATTTTTATTCATCTTTAGGCATGAAAAAAAGATTTTTGAACTTCATTTTTTTAAACATGTACTTTTCAAAGAGTTTTTTACATGTCCACTTAGGTGGACAACATACATTTTGACTTATGAATTTGACAAACGAATGAATAACGTACACTGTGTGTTGTGTTTATGTGCAAGTATACCATCGACACTGACACAAATACACGAAAACAGCCTTTGAATAGCTGTCCATGTAGTGACCACTATGCGTGAAAGAGTTAATTTAGTTAATGTGCAATTATTAGTCCAAATTATTAGTGCAAATTGTTTATGTGTCAAAAATGATCCTGTTCCATGATGTTTGCCATGTTTCAATTGCTGTTTTATATAAATTTTTTAGTAATATTGATAAAAAGCCCATTACTGCGAGAGACAGCGCTATGAACAGAAAATCCAACAAGATGTGGACCAAAGCGTTGCAGACCACAGCCAGTATCTGCCAACCAGGCTGACGGCTGACTGAGTATTGATAGGGTCCACATAAATCTTTTATCTCATGTTTCAACATTCTGCTAGCTCTTGTTTTGATCTTGCTCGTGCGGTCCCAGTGTTATCAACAGATCCTCTAAAGTGTGCTTTATCCCTCTGCAAAAAACAATGCGTAACGTATCTCTGAGATGTGCATTTGTATGTGTTACGTCTAACTATTTTATCACAGCCGTTAATAAGATTATTATTTAACGGTGGTATACACGCTTGATGACAGCCAGCAGCCTCCCACATACTGTCTCTTTGCTTGCAAGCAACCATTATGATAAATAGTCTTGGGCTGTTAATTTACAACTGAATATTCAATATTATGTTCCCCAAAATACAAATTGTGTTTATGTGTGGGTTCTTCTTTATTAGATATTACTCAGTGTCAGAGTAAGAGGGGATAGACTATGAGGAGTGTCTAGTATTAACCAGATTCAGATGCATTTGCTGGATGTAGGGTCCTAGTACCTTAATTATTTATAAAGTAGTTGATTTTCTTTTTCAATTTTCATGAACCACGAGCCACAGCACAGCAGAGCATATGTGTTGTTTTCTATAATTTTCCAAATTTCCAGCTGCAAGAAAGGTCCAATGGATAATAAATACAGATCAGGAGGATGTGGACAGGTGGCTTCATGCACAGTTTTTTGCTTTGGTTTGTTGTTTTTTTGTACCTGTGTCCTTGTGTAAAGGTGGAGAAAATCAGAATGTTGAAGGCAGGGTTACAGTAGTGTGAAGGAGACATGAAGGTCAGAAGAGAATTCAATCAGACAGCTGGAAAAGAAATAGATACAGAAAAAGAGACTGAAGAGGAATAAAAAAGGTAAAATCGTTCATTTCACGGAGGTTGTGGATGACGACTAAGCTAAAGCATACTTTTGACCTCTGTCATAGCATCTCTTCCACCACACTTCTCCCTTTTCTTTGCGTTCTCGTTCCGTCTCTGTGTACATAGCGGCCTCTGTGTCACTGTCTGAGAGCTTTCCAGCTCTCCCATTACCCCATCCAACCCCCACCCTGACAGTTTTCCTCTAAAACGTAAATGCACTCCCAGCGTATCTATCTGAAACTGTTGGGATCTGGTGGGGTTTTGCATCCATCAGGCTTTCTCATCTTTAAAAAAAAAATCATCCATACAGAAATGTGTAGAGGTAGTTTGGGGGTCTTAATTTTTTATGAGTTGGCACAAAACAGACTGAGACAAAAGCAGTTGTCTCAGTCTTCCTCACTCTGCCACTTTCAACATGTTATGGTAAACGTTGGTTGTTACCACTACACCGGCCAAGGTACATGAAAATGAATATTATTCTGATATAAAGAGAATCCAAATTCTGTCTAATTTTTTCCTACTGACCTGTCATTATGAGGTGTTATTCAGAACTCATGATCTAATATAAAAGTCTGGCACCCAGCTTGACCTGACAGTAGATAAAATACTTTTGTTGCCTGCTTTTGTTGATAGCTTCATATATTGGGCTTCCCCATAATTGTAAATATAGACACTATATTGGAAAGTAAAATCGTGCAATGTGACAGACATAACTCTTGGATTTTCTAAGCCTTTACATTGTACAGTTTGTTGAAGATCAGGTTCAGATTGAGCTAATACATCTATTTTGGAAGCAAATGAACTGCACCGTGGTGAAAAAGTCATCCATATAAAAGAGTCTCGCTCCCTGCTATTCATAACAGATGCTGAGATTTTATGACCATATTGATGGCAGACTTTCCTACTTGAGAAAACCACTGACAAGCTGTTACTCTGTGTCATTACATGGCTGTAAATTAACCCCTGAGAAGTTGTCTGTGTATCATTATAGTTGGAGAGGGCCATTCTAAATTATTTATTATCCCTCTGTCTAATGATTTTGGCCTGCTTGCAGCTTATGTACTACGTTTATGACAGCGTAGTCAAGCTCTGAGAACAACTGTTTTGAGGAAATAAAAATGATAATAATGATAAAAGGTTCATGTTTCATAAATGAAGCATTAAATTGTTGACTGAGAAGTTTAAATGGTTAAAAATATGTGACTCTAGTGAAAAAGTTCAAAAGGAAAAGCCAAACTCAAGGTGAAAAAGGAAGAAGTGAAGTTAATCAGACACTGACAAGGGTAGGGAAAAAAGCAAAGGAGAAAAAAACACAAGGAACTAACCTTGAAACTAAAACAGAAATCAAAATGAAGTCAACAAGATGGCACGGCAAACGAAACACTTAGGAAAAAAAAGAGTTGCCCTGGAATATAAGGGCAGTAGTGTTAAGGCAATTTGAAAAATTAATAAATTAATTAACACCCCCACAATAATTGTACTGTAGTTAGATTATTTGTATAAATGCTGGTTTAAGGAGGTTTAAGGAGGATCGTGTGATCATATCAGGTATTAAAGCTGAATGCTGTCTGTCCAAACAAATGATCTGCACAGCAAACATGAGGGGGCACTGTGGACTGACCCACACAGTGGGCAGTCCATTATGGGCCCCAGGACCAACGTGAAAATAAGGGCACATCTGGGCCTCAGATGGGCTTTAGTGGAGCAGCCTATAGTGTGGGCTGCCTGCACTAAGTAGAGAGAGGAGCCCAGATCTGCCCAATTGTACAATATTGCCACAAACTGGTATAAAGTCTGGACTAGAATGTTGCTCACAATAAATAAACTCCTTATTCACAAGGAATCACCACATAGTTGATTTGGCCCCATATTGGGGCCCACATGGATTTTATGTGGGTAGGTCCATAGTGGGTCTGCCCATATAAAACCCATATTGGGACACCAACATTCAAAACTACTGTCAGCCCTGTGTTCACACACCCAGTTGGAGCCCACGTGGGATAAGTTTGTGTTTGCTCCGCCCACACAGCCCCACAGTTCACCCATAACTAGTCACTGTGGGCCCACATGGGCATTTTTAGCAGTTAGGGGCAGATAACATTTAAGTTTAAACATAGCCAAGCTGGCAATCAATAAAGTCTCCCACAGCTGAACTGTGTATCATGATGACTCTGCCCTCTTCATGCCACCTCATGGAAAAAGAAACTACAGTCTTGTAGCTGTCGACAACTACAGTTATTCTCTTTTCGACACCTCCAGGCCCGGCCCTCTGAGTACTGTATGTGTGAAGTGAGTGCAGCTGGAAATGTGCAGAAACATGTGTACGCCACACTGTTTGTTTGTTGTAACAGGTTGAACGACCAGTGGGTGGAAGTAGCCGGTGACTTGAGAACGCTCATTAGGAATTTATGAAGCGCTAAAATGTTTGGTCTCTGGGGAGGGGGGATTGGCAGCTGTCGCACAGGCATGCTGGGGACAGGAGGAGGTAGCCCACATTAGCAGAGAGCAGACATACAGTAGAGATGCAACATTTACAGAGGGTGACTGACAGAGACTGCTCATTCGACAGCTCTGCAGGGCTGCTGATCACGCTCTGTTCACTCATACCGCTCTGTGTGCAGTGAGGAATTCTCATTTGGAAGTTTGTATGTGTACAAAATTGTTATTTAGTTTGGAGATGCAGATAGCAGAGCTGATTTCAGTAACACATAGTAGCCCAAACTTGTTTCTATAACACAAAGAAGCAAGCTTCAGCAAGCTTCATCACATCTACAGGCTTTGCCATTATCGTCCTTGTACACCCTGGTAGAAATATAAATTCCATGACATGTAAAGGTGCATGCATACAGGAAGTGGCTACAAGCAGCATAGCAACCAGAGACCATAGAATATCAGTGACCTTCAGTGACGTTGAGTGAAAGAACCACTTACAATATTGCATATTTCAATAAAAGATCCTCAGTTACACTTTTGTGAAAATTAAGGTGAGCTTAACAGTCAGCTTAAAAGCAACACATGACAACCAGTCATTTTAAATGTGTATGGGCCATGACCTTTATATTATATTAATGAAAAAACTTTTGTCATTTGCTTCATAGCTGGTACCCTCCCTGCTCCTTGCTGAGATTGTCACAGTAGATTTAGTAGAGCCCTTTTAAAAACATTGCACATTACAGAAACACCACCCAATAAATGTGTTTCAGTTATGTTTAAAAGACAGCAGTGTAAAAGTTTGCTTAAAACTTTTTTTAAGGTTTACTTGGAAAACTGAAAGAGTAAACTAGAGTGAACGAGTAAAGTATCATTTTTGAAGCATATAAAGCCTGGATGTCTATTCCATCTGAATTTAGACGTAATGGAACATATTTTTTAAACCACGAGCCGTCTAACCTGATTTAACCTGAAAAACAATGTCAATGGACGCTTGGTGCTTGGTGGGATATTCACCTGTCTGATAGACAAAAAAGTTTCATGAGCATCTTTAAATTTGAACTGACTGATAAACTAAACTGATGTTCACCTTTGTGTTTATGCCTTGATTTTTTTTTTATGAATGAATGCTGCTAACTCAGCTCAACTAGTACTAATTAAAAACCACTAGAAATAAAACACATATAAAAACAATTATGTGATTATGATGAGCAGCACAACATACTCATTTTACTGTCTTTTAGCTGTTTCTATTGGTCTGTCTATATAATTTTGATAAATCTTCTCTTTAGCTTTGCCATCTTTTTTTGTAAGACACAACACTGTTGTTGAATCTCATTTATTGTCGATGAATCTGTTAAATAAATATTACCGCTGAAGGTTATACAATCTCCTCGGGAGAGAAAATTGTATAAAAGGAACTGCAGTAAGTGACAACTGTGATACATATGGTGTGTTTGTAGATTTATAGAAACACGTTACAAACAGGCTCTGCAGTTAGCACACATCATGACTTTATTTTGCACTGGATGTACTAAACGAGTTCTGCTGTCTTACTTGGGATCCAGCCAATATACATATCCTGGCTGCATGCCGACAGTGTGGGTTGTCCATTACAGCACAGAGCTGCATTGTCAGTTTTTATCCACAGCGGTAACTTAGTACTGGGGAAGTGCATCACATTACATTGACTTGCTTCATTAGTTAAGATGACTAGGAAACATCTTCTGTTGCACACATGACAAATTCACAGCATACCAGCTGGTGCGTGTATTTTGGCAATATCCCAATGGTAGGTAGTCACTGAATCTTATTCTCAGTGAGTGCTTGATGCCACAGCAGTAATATGATATATCGTTGCGTAATGATGAATAATTAATTTTTTAGATCCAAAATTAAATATTACTGTAATTACTTTTAGATCTATTGAAAGTAAAATGTAGGCACAAATGTGTTTGTCAAGAGAAAACGTATGGATATTTCACTATGAGAGTTAAAATACAAGTTTCCATTCAAAATAATTATTTAAGCTTAAAGTGCTGAGTTTTTTTATTCAAAAAAATTTGAAAGTAATGGCTTTTTAAGCTCATAGCAACGAGAACTTTGTTGATTTTGTTGGTGTGTGTTTGCCCTGAACCTCTTACAGTTAGGCCAGTAGGGATTTTAAATTATATTTCATACAATTCCATCTTCAAAATCCAGAAAGATTTCCCGTGTTACCCCGGCTTCCTCCCCCAGTGCAAAGACATGCAGTTAGTGGGGATAGGTTAACTGGAAACTCTAAATTGCCCATAGGTGTGAATGCGGGTGTGAGTGTTTGTCTGTGTCTATGTGTTAGCCCTGCGACAGACTGGCGACCTGTCCAGAGTGTACCCTGCCGCTCGCCCCAAGACAGCTGGGATAGGCTCCAGCCCCCCCGCAGCCCTATAAAGGATAAGCGGCAGGGGATGGATGGATGGATGGATGGAGGTCCTTAGCTTAACCACCTCACTTTGGTGTGGTATTGCAGACAATGCATAATATCAGAAAGTGGTAAAACTCTTGATGTGTTCCATTTTTGTGACTTAGAGGACAATGCATCCTGGTGAAAAACATGATCACACCCTTTGGTGAATACGTTGGGGACCGCAGGCCTTACTTCTGTCCCCTATATTTTTGAAGAATTTTGTTTGCATTTTTTGGTGAGCATTTAAAAAAAAAAAAAAAAAGTATTTTCTTAACAATAATGAAAAGAACTGAACTGAATCTGGTAGGGCTAGGCACACTTTGTCTGTAGGCTTTCTCTGCGTTTCTGTAGTTTCACATCTACTACTATTCTCTGGGGCCTTGCTGCAGCGTCTCTTTACAGACAACAAGAAACACACTCCTGCTACCTCTTATCACTGCAGTGAGGACAAACACAGCAGCCAGCCTGTGAAAAACACACTTGGCCTAAATTAAAAGAAAAAAAATCAAATGCAGTAGTGCACTAATATGTAAATATGGTTATTCTCTCACAGATCTTATAACGGGTCTTTCTGGGTAGTTATTAAAGGATTCGCCATGCCGTGTCTGACGTGGTTTTCTGATCTCATTTCTCTCTGCAGTTTTCGGTGAAGATCTACGTTCCAGCTTATATTTTGTCAATGCATCTGTGCAAGAGGTAGTGTTTGCCAGCACCACAGGGACATCGGTGCCCTGTCCCGCCGCAGGTGTGCCTCCTGTCTCACTGCGCTGGTACCTGGCCACCGGCGAGGAGATCTATGATGTGCCAGGGATCCGTCATGTGCACCCCAATGGCACCCTTCAGATCTTCCAGATCCCCCCTTCCAGCTTCAGCAAACTCATCCACGACAATACCTACTATTGCACAGCGGAGAACCCCTCAGGGAGAATCAGGAGCCAAGATGTTCACATTAAGGCTGGTCAGTTTCTCTGCTCGTGACTCTGTTTTCTTTTCCATTGGGTCATTCCATCGCAAATCAGCAAACTTTTAGAACAATTTCTGCTTGACCAACTCCGATTTGGATACAGATTGGTCAGAAGTTTAAACATATATAATAAGTGCTGTGACATTTTAAGTTTACATATCAAATACTTTTCAAGATACATTTTCTTGAAAAATGGTCTGTCAACCCACTTTCAGGTCATTTTTCATACATTGAAAACTAATATTTAAACATGAATATATCAAAAACTATAAAGATAAAAGCCTGAAATAGTTACTGGTCTTTTTTTTTTTACCAACAAATTAAATTCGAAACTATAATTTGGGACAGATTTAAAAAAAAAAAAAAAAAAAACAAAAAAAAAAAAAAAAAAAAATATAAATATATATAAAAAAAATAAAAAAAAAAAACACATATTATTTTTA
>VUQG01015312.1:29887-48711 GCA_015106755.1 Etia nguti
AAAAAAAAAAAAAAAATTAATATTTTTTTTTTTTTTAAAAAAAAAAAAAAATAAAAAAAAAAAATTGGAAAAAAATTAAAAAAAAAAAAAAAAAAGGTCTAATAACTGGATGTTTAGTATATCATTATATTTCACAATAATGCAAAAATAAAACACAGAATCTTGAAATTCTTACTCACAAAATAAGGAAAATTCTATTTTTCATTCAGCTTTTATATAAAGTAAAATACGACAAGTTATCATCAGCTAATAGTCTAATCCCAATAGAACAAAATTCCAGATTCCAGTTTCCAGATTGTACTCAATTATAAGTAGAAATCAGTGCTTTGGAATGTTGCAAGGTAATTTTCACTGATCATGCCTTGTGGACATGGCAACTTGATCTTGCAAGACTACTCATGTAAATGAAAAAAAGCATTTTCCTCATTTTTGTAAATAAGAATTTCTTGTTGAAAGGCATTCTACATGCTTTATTTTGCATTAATGTGAAATACAGCTATATATCATTCAAAAAATGTCACTTGTTGTCTTTTGTAGTTTAAAGTTTTTTATTAGTGTGGGCTCAAATATTAGATGAGGTATATATTAGGTTGAGGTATCTATCACCAAATACTGATCCTGATTCGTTTTGATGGTAAGAAAGACCAGTTAAAATTTCAGGATTTTATATTTAATAGTTTCAATGTGTAATAAAAGGCCTGAAAGTCAGTTGGCTTTTTAAAAATACATATACATATATGGAAAACTATTTGATATATGAAGCTAAAATTTCATAGAAATCATTATATATGTTCAAACTTTTTATGAAACTCAGAGACGGTCGAGCAGTAGGCCCGTTTTAATTTGACCCCATTTTAAATTCAACACACCTATCTGTCCTCCCCTCCTAGTCCTACGAGAGCCCTACACTGTCCGGGTGGAGGACCAGAAAGCCATGAGAGGCAATGTGGCGGTCTTCAAGTGTATTATACCTGCCTCAGTGGAGGCCTACATCACTGTTGTGTCCTGGGAGAAAGACACAGTGTCAATCACCCCTGAAGGTAAGTCATGGCATTTTTCTTCACCACAGTGACTCATGCATAATGTGTAAAAGTTGGCATCAGTGTTTTTGTGACTGATTTGGAACTTGTTTGCCTTTTTGCTGCATTGTTCTTTTCTCATCTTGTTTTAATTGAGATTAAGACAGATTTACATATTAGTAAACTTATCATAAGTGAGAAATTGATGTGGTTGCTATTATTTTTACTAACAGAATGATGTAATATGCTTTCTTGATATATTAGTATGGATTAAGAAAGAGAGAAAACACACAGTAGTAGAACTCTGTTTAGTTTATAGAAAAGAGCTTTTATTTGGGAGCATTTCTACAGGGTTGACCATGCAATGAGATAAAGGTTTACAGTTTTATTGATAATGAATACACTGTAGTAGAAAAGACTATTTTTCCTTGCCAAATGTCAGTTACAAATGTTGTTTGTCAAAAGAAGAAGAGAGGTTTGTGCTCCACCTCAGGCCTAGCTTGTACTAGCTAGCCAGAGTCATTCAGTGTATGTGCACGTCTGTATTTCCACATCTGTCTGACCCAATGACAGTTAGGTCCCGCTCTTCTTCCTCTGCCCGGTCTTCCACAAGAGCGCAGACTGCCAGCCATGTCACTTAGTCTCAGTGTATTGACCCATTTCTCTGGCTGATAGGAAGCACTGCAGTGCCCCGATCATTCAAATCACTTAAATGGAACACTCGCCTCCGTGATTGTTTCCCAGCCCTGGGGGGCAAATTCACTTTATGTGGGGCATTTAGCAAACTCAATAGACAGGAGCTAATGCTATTTTGCTTTTGGATGCAGGGCAAACGCTGGCTAGTAGCTGCTTTTTTGTTGATGTTTCACATTTGAGGCAAAATCGTTCATTTTGAAATCTATAGCAATCTCTTAATTGTCCATAAATGGATTTGCCGCAGGCATGTTTTTCAGACACAGGCATATATTCCTGTACTGCAGTCTTTGTCATTTAAATACATTGCATCTGGACCTTTTAAACTTATCACCACACTGTCACATTGTGTGAAGGGAACCATGTTTTTTCGCACCCTGGATCCTTGAGGACCTTTTTCACTGGTTATCTTTACAGAAAAAAGTCTTTGCGCTGAAAACACAAAGTGTTTATCTTGAGCCGTAAAAATCGGCCCATCTGTAGCCGTCAGCCATGTAAACGCTGTCAGAAAATATCATCCAGCCACCAATCCACTGCTCTTCTCAATGCTAAATAATGGATGACGGAAGCCTATGAATCCATGAGCAAATGGTCTTTATTCACGTCTCAGTGCACACATCCTACTGACGCACTGTCCATTCCCCTTATCCTCTGCTGCACACATTTTAACTGTGCCTTGTGTGTGTGCGTGCCTAAGTCTATATTCACACTAACTGACAACTCAACTCAAGATGGCTTGACCCCCTACATCCCGATGACCAACCTTCAGCATTTAAATATTTCATGACTAAAAATAATATCGACACTTGAAACAAAAAACTTTGTGAAACGTAGCTTTTCTGTCTCTGGTATGAATAATTGACTGTGGCTCTCTCAGTGTGGAAGGTGTAGCATGGTGTGCAGACAGACCTTCTGCGAGTCTCACTGGACCGAGCCATGTCGAGTTGTTGCAGGGTACACTAACAAAGCGCCACTTTAAAAACCCTGGTGTCCATTAGAAAAGAATGGAAAATTATAATGCATTCAGCCAGGACATCCAGTAAAAGCAACAATGCACTGTACACGTCTGATATAGTGCTTATATAGTGGCCTGCTGCTTCAGAAAACATCCTTTTTATGCTCCTGTATTTTTGGTATCTTACAGCTTTGTTTTACTGAAAGAACAAAGATAATGCCTTCCAGTGAGGTGGAACAACAGATAGTTAAGAGTTGATTCCTGGCCAACATTGAAAGGATGAGTGATTACAGCAAGGAAAAAACAGCTTTGGTGTTCCACTTATGTGGATAACATGACTATTGAGCAGCTCACATCTAAAAGAAATCTAAAGATGGTCATACCTGCTTTTACTTCCTTGAGGCTAGGCAGTTGTAACCTGTTTGAGCCAACATGCAGAGTCCCCACTAATACCAAAAAAGAGAAGACATCACTTCTGTTGTAGCCTGTCTTCACTGGTTATCTATTACTTTTAGAATTGATTGTGAGATTTTATTGATGACTTTAAAGCCCACACTCGACTTGCACCGCGGTATTTGAGTTACCCTGCTAAGTCCTGATATGCTCAACAGAGGACATCCTGGCCTTTCCAATGATGTCTCATGTGTTTGGGTGGCCTATGTTAGCTCCAAAGAGGCAGGAAATCACAAAAAAAAGATAAACTTAAAGATGCTTTTTCCTCAGTTCTCAGGAGGATATTTCAGGTCTTCTGACACAGTACATGCCCATTGGTAACCTAAGGTCCTCAGCTGAGGCTCTGCTCAGGACCCATTCTTTGGAACAACCTCCATAAGGAGACAGGCTCCTCTTCGGCAGGCTGCTTTTTTAAATCTCTCATAAAGACATAATTTTATAAGCAGGCTTTTTCTGTGCTTCCTCTTTAAGTTATTGTTACGTTGGCTTTCATAATGTTTTGTCATCTCTTCCTAGTGATTATTTTTATTTATTTTATATTTGTTTTTAAATTAACTGTGCTTAGATTCTTAATTTTGTTTTTCCTTGCTAGCGTTGCTTCACCTTTAACTTTTCTTAAATGTTTTATTGCTGTTAGTTTCCCTTCTCATCTTGTGAAGCACCTTTAAGTTTTGTTTTCAAAAGTAGCTACATAAAGATTCTTCTTCTTCTTCTACTACTTTTTCTTTTTCTTCTTCTTCTTCTTCTTCTTCTTATTGTTGTTGTTGTTGTTGTTGTTGTATTGCTGTTGCTGTTGTTGTTTTAAGAGAGTATTTAAAGAGGATGGTGGAGGACAGGGAGAACTAGGTTTACTGTTTTGGTATGACATGATAGACACAGTGTAGAGAAACTGCTCATTGAATAATAAGACTCTTGAAAAAGACCTGTGTGTGGTCACTAATGCATAAACCTACCTAACCGATGGGAAAATATCTTTTTAATATTTTAACATAGTATGGATATATCTAGCATGTTTGCTGCCATTGTAACAAATTTTGCTTCAAGGACATGAAATATCATCATTTGTTAACCAGGTGCAACCAACCAAAGCCCATATAACAAGAACACAAACACATTCAGGTCATCACATTATTTAAACTGTGCATCAGAGTGCTGCCGACTGCTTGACCAACAGAGCTAATCATTGTCAGGATTCAAATAGTCCTCAGAAGTCATTGCTCAAAGAAGAGGATTTAAAAGGTCTGTTACAAACAGGAACGAAAGAGCCCCGAATGAGTTGTGTTGTGCATATTTTACATGCAGCATGTAAGCTGAAACAATGACTGAACTAGAGAGATAACCAACTTCATTGTTATTAAATGACATACTGTGTTTATTCATATTTCTGAACTTTTTTACAATGTGATAATAGAGTTCAGACTGATTTCCCATCATGGTCACCTCTTGTGACAGCATCTACTTTATTGTTTAGGTCATTAAAACTCTTGCTGTAATGAACTGGATATAATACAGTTTGTGTACCTTGAATTTCTGCTGTGAAAATTAAAACTATAAACACTACTACTACTGCCACTAAACTATAAATGGGGGATTGCTAAACAAACATGTGGCTCAAAAGTGGAGTTTCCGTACTGGATCAGTTGGGGTCCTAATTAACAATGGCCGCCTCCAATGCTACTACTAACAGGGTGCTGGTTAAAACTGTGCTACTCTTGGCCAAAGACAAAGGAACACTATAGGGGGAAGGTGTGTTAGGAAGCAGTGAGAGAGAAGTGGACAGAAGTTTAGACTAGTAAAGTCATGAGACCTGGCTGATATGATGGAGAGAAGGAAGGTAGATACAGTATATTGTGTGTGCAGTAGATGAAGTAGAGGGGAAACAAGACCAAGAGCATCGGAGGTGAAATGTTCTATTATGGTGTTGATAGGAAGTAAAATGAACTAGTGGCAATTTTGAAGGAAGGTGAAGAAGGTGACTGGGGCAGACTTCAATGGGCAAGTAGGTGAAGGGGAAAGAGGTAGCAAGGTGTTGGCTAGGTAAGATGAGAGGAATGTGGAAGGACAGATGGTAGTGGAGTTTGCTAAAAGGACAGAAATAGCTGTGGTGTAGACTATGAACTTGTAAGTGTTGAGTTGTGCAGTAGAAATGAGATCTCAGTTCAAGGTGGGACTACATCAGGAAGCTCTGACTCCCTTCTTATTTGCATTGGTGATGGACCGGCTGACATGAGGTCAGGCAGGAGTCTCCATGGACTATGATGTTTGCGAGTGATAGTAGGGAGCAAGTGGAAGGGAGCCTGGAAAGGTGGAGGTATGAACTGGAGAGAAGAACAATGAAAGTCACTAGAAGCAAGACAGAAGGCGCTCAGTTTGAACAGTTTGGAGACAAAGTCAGAGAGGAAAGGTTGAGAAATTTTGAACATGTGCAGAGGAGGGACAGTGAATATATTGGACAAAGGATGTTGAATATGGAGCTGCCAGGCAGGAGGAAAAGAGAGAGACCTCAGAGGAGGTTCATGGATGTGGTGGTGGAGGAGTTACAGAGAGTTGTTGTGAGGATGATGCCAGGTATAGGGTGAAATGGAGGCAGATGATCTGCTGTGGCGACCCCTACAAGGAGGAGCCAAAAGATTAATAATACATCCATTCATTAAAGTTAAGTGTGTATATCCCAACAATCATAGACACATACAAGCACATATTTGTACATGTACATTGGATATAAGTATGTATGATTATACATACATAAAGTATATATGCAAGCATTAATGTGAACTGTTGCCAAAAGGTTATGAAAGCCTCTAAAAATGTGTTTTCATCAGATGTTTAAAATCATCCAGAGATTCGGCTGTTCTGATGGAAGGTTCTTTCAAAGTTTAGGTACTCAAAAGCATGGCTGCCTCAGGATTTAAAATAAAAGCGTAGAAGAGCTGAAAAGGCCTGATCAGATTATTGCTGAGAACAACTGCTGGAATAACGTCTCGGCAGCCTGGCTGCTGCATTCTGGACCAATTGAAGGGAAGCCAGCAAAAACTAAGTAGTGCACGTGAAAAAGTGAGTTGTAGTAATCTGAAGGGGAAAAGATTAGAGTGTGTACCAAAAGTTCTAGTTAAATGGTAGATGACGGGCTTGACTTATGTGGTGTTTTTAGTTGAAAGTAACAAGACTGGGTGACTGAGAGATTCTCGCTGCCCGTGGGAGGTTACTGTAGGGGCTGGCCTCCTTAATGAAACATACATAGATAAGGGCAGGGTGAAATGGTCAATGTGTGTGCATTTGTTGGTGTTGGTAAAGGCTTCTGTTGATAGTAGGTGACCCACTGACTAATAGTATGCCCACATACTGCACACATTCACACACACATAGCTCTGTATATCTGGCAGTTATGGTCCATACCTGGTATACACAAATGTGCTTCCTGCAGGGTTACTTTAGGGCGTCTGTAGCGTTTCTGGCTGCAGCTGTGTTGCTGCGCAGGGCTGTTCCCCAGGTGCAGCCTGTGCTGCAGTCACTGAGGAGGCCTTGTAGTCATTCGCCTTGGCCTGGTGCTGCCTGCTCTGCATTCAGCACCAGTGAGGCTGCGAGGGGGCCGACCCCCCAGCGCTACACTGCAGAGACTCACATACACATACAACCACACACGCACTCAAACAGGGGCTTGTTTTCATTCAGTGCACGAGCAAAACACAAGGGCCGTCGGCTATCACACAGAATCTCTTTACTCTGCGTAGCCTTTTCTTATTTCTCCTGCAGTTCCATTTTTTGTTCTTTTGCTCCCTCTTTACACTCTTTCTGTCACTTTCTTGTACACATATAGAGGACCTGTACCCTTCACTTTAGTTATTTATTCTACAAATCAACTAATAGCGCTAGATTACACCAGTGATATCTCAGACTCTGCAGCGTGGTACTGCTGGTTTTGGTAGCTTGTAGAGACGTTTTTTTAGGAGATTACAGATTGCTCTAACACATGCATGCACTCTTGTGCGTTTCACAGCTTCTTTCATGTTTGTTGACATTTGGGATGTGTGTTTGAGTTATTTCTGCAGCCAGCCTCGATCCCTGCAGCCATTGCCGGGAGGGAGAGGAGCCAGCCACACTATTTCAGTTTAATTGGCTGTGTATAATGGGCCTTTCAAGTAAATATCAAGAGTTGCAATCAAAAGGCTGCTGGACGTTATCATGCCTTGCCACAGTCCCTACTGTTTCTCCTCCACCAGTCCTGCATTTACAAAGCTACAAAGATAGAAGTTTAGGGTTGCACTGTTGATCTGAGCTGAACTGTGCGTTTTGAAGGTAGTTGTGTCACTATGGAGACAGTCACTCTGAGATGTCCTTGGAGGCAGACGTGTTGTGCCGCACAGTGTGTTAACAATTAAAGGGTTAACAGATCACGTAAATTTTTCACTAAAAGTGCATATGCATTATAATTTAATTGAAGGTTATGTATGAACATGTAACTAATCTCCGTTCCTGCTTCACAGCCTCAGTGTAGCCCCAATGTAAACATTTGTGTAGCGGGTCGGATTGGAGTTAATCCTTCACCATATACCGTCAGTTGTAGCCTGCAGGTTGTGTGCTATAATGAACAGTTTTTCTTTGGAGCTGCCTTGGAGCTGCTTGTTTTGCCCTTTTCTCAGGGCATGTAGGAAGTGCCGTCACTGCAAAGCACAAACTTGAGCTAGGGACCAGGTAGGTCGGGTTATGGTTTCACCAGCCTCTGTGCGGTAAAGACATAGAGGGAGAGGAGGGTAAGGAGGAGGGAAAGAAGTGAGGATAACACTCTCTCTCTCTCTCTCTCTCTCTCACGCTGTCTTTCCCTTTCCCCCCTCTTTCCATCCCTGCCTCACTCTGTCGACAGGCAGGGTTGGGACTCTGACGTGTGACGGGCTGGATGTAGTCTTTTTCCAGCATTCGTCTTTCTGTCTGCCCATGATTGGCTGGAGTATTGTTATTCACACAGAAAAATGGGTCAGGTGGCCTGTGGAGAATGGAGTGTTTGCATGGACGGATGGACAGACAGCACAAATACACACATGCATACCTACACATGCAACCCACACAGAGCAGGATTATACTCAGCCGTGGCGCAGCGCTGCCAGATAAATAACAGATAAATGAAAATAAATCCAGGTTATGTGGCGAGTGTCTCTCGTGCCGAATTCACTGTGTCCTCTCACACAAGCTGCGAGCTGGTTCTCTCCTCACACCCAGTGGCAGGGGCTTAGCGAGATAAATAAAGGGTTGCACCGAAGGAAAAAAAAAAAAAAGCTAGGAAGAAAATCAATACCTGTGTGCATGAATCTGGCTGCAGCTGCCACAAAGCATTATGGGAACATGACGGGTAGATACACTTAGGCTGGGCAGTGTGCAGGCAGCATGATAAGCTTTAAAAAAAAAGCACGCAAACCTACTGGGCACGAAAACAAGATGAACATAGATAGCGACAAAGATGGATTGTCTAAAATCACATTACGGTATCACGAATGGAAAAATAAATGCAAAGAATAATGATTAGAGTTTATGAATTTGAGTTTGACAGTATGACCGCTCACAGTAAATATGTGGATATGTGGTAGAAAATATTAATTAAAAAAGCTTTGCAAAAAAGGTGCTTCTGGATCAGAATATAAAAAGCAGTCACATTTGTTTATTTATTAAGAATTATTATTTATGTAATTATGACTTTTTAGGATAGCCTTTGTACTGGACTGTCTAATAAGGCTTGTTTGGCAGCTGAACTCACAGTTACAGTGTAGGTAGGAGACATGAGTGTATCTGTAATAGCATGCTAACAGTCTGTGTGCTTACTCCAAGTCTTTCTGCACGCAGCCTGCTGCTCCGGTCTCAGCCTGAGACTGACAGAGATATTAATTAAATTGGCTGATGCTCTTTCTCTCTCTTCGCTGCACTGGCACCGCAATGATCACACTCCCACCTCCGTACTGTGCTGTTTGCTCACCAATAACCGCAATTTGTTCTTTATTAAACTCTCGGGGCAGGGAACAATTAGGGTGTGAGCTGGAGGTGGTGGCATATCTGTGTGTGCGTGTGTGTGTCTGTGCGTGCACGCATGCGTAGATTTCAGCACAGGCTGACTGGAAGAGGAGGGTCGAGATACTAAACACTGCTTAATCTTTGATAAACAGTGAGGTCTCCTTTGTGCTGCTGCGGTTTGCCACATCTTCTCCAGGCTCGTCAGCGCTGTGCAGGACTAGCTCAAGGCTGTCACCTCCACAGCTCCTGGACCTGGATGGGAGCCAGGTCATGCATGGCTCCCTGCCAGGATACAGATTAGCTATAAGTACAACATGAGCTAATGGTGGAAGGAGTCGCCAATTAATTGGCACTCAGACATTCTTTGGATTGTGTGGACTTGGGGTCGAATCTTATCAATAGATCATATATTTTGGTATGGCAGATTGATAAATTCCCATGTCACGTAGTGGGGAAAAAAGATTTATTATGAGAGTACATACATGTTAAATTATTTGAATCTCAAGATATACTTAAGGCCCAGACCTGAAAACTGTTTGAACAAGTTTGGGTTCATTTTTTACTTTCCATCCACGCTTCCCGTGTTGATGGGAAAAACGTGAATGTGACAGAATGGAGCAGATGCGATGGACATCCTTCCCAATACTACACAACATAAGACTGCCAGAACCTTATATGGTGCAGAGATGTTATTTAGGGACAGTAATTTCTGGCCTTTAACAACAGAAAAGATCAGATTGAGGCAATGCACAATTACAAGGCAAACAGCAAGATCCCAGAAACATTTGCTGAATGCTGTGTGATTGCTCTGTCAGTTAGAACAAAAAGAAAGGTGATCCCCGCCCCCGGCCTCTCCATGTGAACCATGTTTAACTCAGCTGTGCTTTTACGTCAGAGAAAATTCAGAGAAAAACAAAAATGATTTTCAGGGAAGACCTTTGACTGGTGACAGAGGCCGCTTCAAACTGCAGCTTCTGTGGAGGAACCTGCAGAGAGGCTGTTTAGTGTGCATCAGTTTGTGTGTGTGTGTGTGTGTGTGTGTGTGTGTGTGTGTGTGTGTGTGTGTGTGTGTGTGTGTGTGTGTGTGTGTGTGTGTGAGAGAGCGAGAGAGAGAGATGGAGAGACAGAGAGAGAGGAAAAAAGTGCATTTGTGTGTGTTTTAGTGTGTAGGAGGAGGAAAAGGGGGAGTTGGCTGTGAATGGATGCTCTTATCGCATGCATACAGCTGCTGCAGTGTCTTTGAGAGACAGAGGGGCTGTCCATGCATGCCACTCACTCTGCCTATTCACAGCCTCCCTCCCTCTCTACATCCCTCTCCCGCTTTCTGTCCCTGTCTGTGATGCATTTTATGGCAAGGAAGTAAACGAAAGAAAGAAGGGAGAAGAAAAAAAATCATGACTTGAGCTTTCACGCAGATTCATGATGCGCAGGCCCCCCGTTTCACATCCTCGTGATGATTCTTACACCAAGGGACAGGCAAGAAATTAAATGTCATCGGACATCACCACATCACTCCGACTGACGTGTGATTGTCTGCACAAATGCGCAGCAGTCTTCCTTTGTTCACAGACCTGTCTTAAACAGTGCACTTTGCACTGTTATAATTACTATTCACAGATTTCCTGGAAAGAAGTAAACATTCCGATTGAAGTAAGAAACAAACAAGGAATCAGTCTTAGCTGTTATATAAGCCAATTGGCTAAAATGCCAATGAAGAAACCTCCCGCCCTATCCTACCTCACAGTGCTAAACAGAGCTATGAATAATGAAGTGAATTAATTTGGTCGAGAATCGGTGCCAATACAAAGGTGACCCGTAGAAAGGTATTTCCACGACGAGCCGCCATGGGAAATCACCTTGATAGATGAACATTTCGGACAGCTCGGGAAGAGAGATCCCCAGACAACACAAGTTGCATACAGAGTGTATTCTGGGATTTGTAGCTTTCCCTACACTCCCCACATCACACCCATGTTTGCCCAAGTGCCCTGTCAGGTGTGGATACTCTGCTGCAGCAGTATTTTTCACAGTTTGCTCCTTTTTTGAAATAGATTTTGTAAGAGAACTTAAAATTTGTTCCTTCATTACAGCTTAAATGTATCCTTCACTTTAAAAAATAAACAAACTAAAAGCAGTGAAGAAAATACCTTTAAAGCAAAGAAAAAAATTCCACCGCTGTATATTTTCTTCCTTTTTAGTTATTCATTTCCATTTAAATTTTATATATATAAACATATATATGTTTTTTATATATGTTTTTTTTAATGTTTTTTTATTTTAAATAATGAATTTAACAAAATAAGGCCTAAAATAATTTAGAGCTATTTTAAGGGTGCTTTTTATTGTGATAGTAATCACAGCTGATTTTTTTTTTAAAGGAGAATAATAAAAGTAATTTGAAATAATTATCCTGTATTTTGTTTAAGGTATATCCATACATTAGAACTTGTCTCTAAATAATTTCTTTCTGCCCTGTAGAGAGAGAATTTTCAACCTGCCGTGCCGACCGACTGTTTTACATTAGTTTGTCAAAGGTGAAAAAAACGAATTGTTTGGAAATGCTTGCATAATCCTTTAGTTCCACTCTGCTGCTATAGCGAGAGATACAACACCAAGAGGGTCTGTGTTAAAGTAATTCAGAGGACAAAGAAATAAAACTGATAAGTTAACGCATGAAGGCTCCTTTGCATAATCTGAGTTAATCCATAATGCAGAATACAGAGTGAGCTATCTAAAAATATCTCTGACTGCCGTCAGAAAGGAAGGAAACATTCTGGTTCTGCAGCCACCGATAATAACATTACAGTTTCAGGTTTGTGGAGGTTTGCATTACCTCACAGGTAACCAGCACAAGTGTGCAGAAAAATAAGAAAAGGATTATAAGGACTGTTGAATTGATTGTTTTCAGTGTGTGCTTTGCTGGATGAGCAGGGACGAACCCCAAATAGATTTTTCTCTTGCATACAGTAAATAGTCATGTTGTTGCTGAGGGCCTGAGTTGACGCTCTGAGCTCCGCCTGATTGGCTGGAGTTTGCTGTGACTCGCCGCACGCTTAGCCAATGACGGTTGGCTCTGGTTTTTTTTTCCCCACCCTAAATAAATTGCCTGGAGAAATTGAACAAAAAATTAGAGAAAGAGAGGGAGCCTTTCATCTAATTGAGAAGCTCATATTAGCTGTGGTGGTAAGATAAGCTCCTCTCTCTGAGCAGCTATTAAGCTTGCTGTAGCAGTTTGCTCTTTTTTTCCTCCTTTTTTGTTTACTTCGTAGTTAGGTTGGTTTTTTTTTACGCTGTCACCTCAGTGCTCAGGTTTAAATTTACAGGTGCAGTTTGCTGGTATTTATTCTTGTGTGTGCGCATCTCTCTACCTGCACACATGCACAACTCAACCAAAATGGAAACCACGTCATGTGACCTTGGGCAGCATCCATTTAGACACACAGAGAAAAACAGGAACACATACAGACTTGCATGTTTTTCTTAGTTTATTAGCTTTGCTAACTCCAAAAAAACCAATCTCATTCATTTTTGTGCACACATATTCAAGCACAGAGCACCAATATCAGATGTGAGCTCAGGTTCTGACACATCCTGTGTGATGTGTATAAATGCACATTTAAAAATGTGTCGTCCTCATTCTGATTCTTCAAATGTGTCATGCATCTATTAACGTGTCCACATATGCATCCCCAGATTGTAGTCTGATTCTTTGGGTGCAGACATTCTTCCTGATTACACCCCCATCACCTCCTCCCACATCCAGGATTACATTTCCACAATCTAATCCTGGTTTGGCTGCCTGGGGTGGGGAGACTTCGACCATCAAATGACACTGATATTGTGGGACTCTTGGAAGCGGGAGGACAGCAACCAAGTGGTGTTGCAGTGGTGATTTTTTTTTAACTCACTGTCAGTAAAAGTTAGGAAAAATAGGCATCAGCGATAAAAAGGTTTGCTCTGTCTAGGTAGCTGCCACTGCTGCTGCTGCTGCTCTGGCTTAGTGCCTCTTTCAGTCCAAGGCAGCCATTTTGTGTCAGCCAGGCTCTGTTGCTAGAACATTGGTGGTGGTTCTCAGTTCACATATGAAAGAAAAAGTGCTCTGAAAAACAGATTTGTTTAACTTTTCGAAGTTTAAGCTGCAGTTCTTTTCTTTTTCATGAGAGGGTCCATATGAAAGTAAATCCTCCCTTTGGCGTACGCACACACACACACACACACACACACACACACACACACACACACACACACACACACACACCTGTCCTCGCCACCAGAAACAGGTGCACTGCTCATCAGCTGCAATCATTCTCCTGGAGCTCAAATAGCATCTTATGTGTGTGTGAAAATAGCAGTGCTGTAGTAGCGATATTGTTTGCTTGTGCGGGGCCTGAGCAAACACACCTATGTGAGTGATCGGTCGACCTATTCAAAGAGGCCCCATAATGGCCTGCTCCTTCCAGCCTTGTTTGCTCTGCGTTTTGTAGCTTTGGCGTCTGGCAGATGGGCCATCGGGGATTATACATGCTAACGAAGAGAGGTTGAAGAGGGTGGAGGGCTAAGGATAGGGTAGAGGGTTGTAGGTTTTTTATAACAAGCAGACTGCTGACAGGTCTCTCACCAAAATTCTCCTTCCACTAGGCAGTTTATGTAATCTGGTATCACAAAATCATATGAATTTTATAACAATTATTTTTATTTATTTATTAATTTTTATCTGCTCTGACTTTTATCAGTTATTCATTTTCTAGAGATCGTCTTTGGTTAACCTGCTGGTGCTTAGAGCAGCTGGAGTCACACTCAGTGTGGTTCGATGGATGCCCTTGGGACCACACACCCATACCGGACAGAGATGTAAAAGGACCAGCCCATCATGTGTAATTATACAAGGCGTGTGTCCAGACAGGATGGCCTAATCCCTGACCACCCTCCACCGCACCAGTGCTTGTATACCACACACACTACCGCTTCCCTCCCCACCACTTAACATGTGGCGATGGAAGGAATTAGCGCTCTGGAAGAAAATAAATGAGTCAAAGCAGCCATCAGCTTAGATCCCACAGTATCCTTTCTTTCTTGACTTTCTTAGAAGAGTTGCACTTGTGATCTTTTCTCCTCATGTTTATCCTTTCTCCTCGGTGATGCTGTGGTCATTTTGCATGTGAATGTTGATGTGATTAACTCATTCACACGCACCTGATAGGCATTTCTTTCATTTTTGAGGGTGGGCTTGAGCAGATAAAAGGAGCGTTCCTTGTGTATAAAGTGCTGAATGTTTGGGACCACACCTTCCACAAAGCCACGAGCTGACCCCAACAGGCTCCTTGCGTGACCCCACCAACATGCCCCACCCCAGATTCAACTCAGCTCTTGTTAAATAGGATTAAGCTGGCTACCTGCCATTCAGCGGCTCGGACAGGACCTCTTATCATCTGTCTTCAGATGGCTGCCAACAACAACATAATGCGGAACGACCTACATTAAACAATGCCACATGCAGGTTATGGACTAGCTCTGGATCTCATGGCCAGTGTAGGTATTGTCTTCCCAGTGCTGATTTAGTAGGTTACCAGGCCACTTACATGCCTAATCAGGACCTAATGACTGGCTTCATCCTGAAAGGTATCGAGGCTCAAGCCAATTAAATATTATCAAGCAGTCTCAGTGTGTGTGTGTGTGTGTGTGTGTGTGTGTGTGTGTGTGTGTGTGTGTATTGACCTGGCTTTTTTAGGTTCTTGTCTAAACAAGCACATCAATTCTTTGTAAAGAAAAGATCTAACTCGCCATGCCTACACTCCACCCTCACAATTATAGATAAGAACTGATTGTGTTCAGTAGAACAGGACACGGAGATAAACTAGACAGTGCAGTCAAGACCGAGCCCTCCAAAACACACGTGACATGTCTCGAGCACCCTTCCATACTCTCCCTCGAAGCAGAGACACCAATTCAGTGGCGTAAGAAGCTTTGTGGCCAAATCCCCAGTTGATCTTCATAAAGTTTGTGTCTTACAATTAAGTACAGATGGTTTGCAGCTGGTTGTAAGGCTAGTAAATAACTCGGGCCTCTATTTTCGCCAGGGATTTGGTAGGGTAATCCCTCTCTCTGACAGTTTACCAGATTCAGATCAGTCTGGGCTTTGCTTTCCTTCCTCCACTTCTTCACATTTTTTCTCTCTCTCCTGTTATTCCCCCTCATTCCATCAAAAGCTTTTTATCCTCATTTGAATATGTTATCATTTAGTGGTAACATACGCATGACATGACTTCCACTATGTCTAAGAACAGGGATGTGGGTGATGTGAACCCTTAAAGCCCCTTTTATTCTGGCAAACCCACAATGTAGGCTGGAATCAGTGTCTATGTGAATGTGGACGTGTTGAGAAATCCTTCAAAGACACTGTGGACCGCGGGAAGATTAGCAGATGCTAATGGGGATCCAATAATGTAAACAAATTGCAAGCTGCCACACTGAATGTTCATGGAGATAGATACATAAACATTTGAGGCATGCTAGCCTTGTTTCTGTTAGCTAAAGAAGCAAATAATTAAATTCGATCTTTCATTCAGAATTCAGTGAGACTTTTTTTAATTTCATATTTAGGTATTAATAAATACAATACAAATAAATCATTAAAAAATATTTATTTTAAGGGGTTGCATGGGGTTTGCACTGTTGCCTCACAGCAAGAAGGTCCGTAGTTTGAATCCACCATCTGGCTGAGGCCTTTCTGTGTGGATGTTTATTTTGGATTTGTAGAACACACCAGTGCAACAACTCAGTGGTTAGTGGCTCTGGGTTCAAACCTGGGCATAGCACTTCTGTTTTGCATGTTTTCTCTGGGAGCACTAGTTCCTCCTGCCTTCTAAAAAGCATACTAGGTTAAAATGCCTCTTTTTTAATATCAGACGTTTACTTCCTAGAAGTAAACTAAAAGGTTAAAGAAAATAGTCAGTGACTTTCAGTTTGACTTTCTCTTAAATTTGTTTTTTTTAATCAACACTCAAACCAAAACAAGCAAAATCTTGTTTCATAACTGGTTATCACAAACTTTTATTCAAGCAAATCTTAATTAATTGCTTTAAGTTAGTTTTTTTTTTAAACACATTTGTTTTTACTATTCACGCTGGATACCCAAAGACCTACCATTAGCCAGATGTTGGGAACAGTGAATAGGACTGAGGGATTATTGAGATGCAAACTCCACCTCTTTAGTTCAGCTTGATAAAAGGTGATGGAAAGAAAAGTAAGTAAAAATTGTAAAAGATTTTGCTTTAGCTGAACCTGTGGAAGAATCATTAGTGATCTGTCAGGTGTTAGGTGTTTGTCTGCTCTGTGGCTATCGAGCAGATACGCAAGTTAATTCTCATCTGGGCCTTTTGTTGCCCTTGTCTACACCCATGAAATCCCATTGTGGAGGCTGTGGGATGGTAGGGACCAGTATTGGGCAAGATGGCCTTTACAGTTAAAAACTCCTACTAGTCTGGGCCTAACTCCCTGTGTCCCTAACCATACACACTAGATATTTTATTATTTATTTGTTTTTCACTTAAATCATAGTTGAAGGAAATCCTGTAGCAAAGTACAGTTTTTCCATAAATAAATGATGCTTGTTAATGCAGTGGTTCTCAAACTGTGGGGCAGGGCCCACTAGGTGAAAATAATGAGAAACTAAGTTGTATTAACATGATTTGGTTTATAGTTGATAAAAATTGCAGTTGTGAGGCCATACCAGAGAAAGACATGTTATTGTAAAGATTACTGTTACTGACCAAAATTGTTTTCTCATAATCAAACAACCTTAAATGTAAATGTATGGTGGTAGCTTTAACATCACTTTAACATCAGCTTGAGTATAAATGTATAACTTTGCATTCTATTATATTTTTATTGCTCGTCTAACGTATGCCAGTATGCGTAGAGGACCCTTGTTAAGAGCAGATCTCTCTCCTGGGACAGTGCCAGGGCCCAGAGGAAGTAAAACTCTAATGAGCACGTAGTTACAGCACTCACACATCCTGGAGGAGCTGTGATCATCACTTGGTATAAAGAAAATGCTTCCTAGGAAACAGCTTGACCCTGCTGCTCCTTGTTTCCTCATCCTGCCTTTCCTATTATTCAAATATATTTATATCATTATTTATGTGCTGTAAATGGAAGGAGCCGACACAGCAACACCTCATCTGTATAAGACAGTTGCTAAATGCCCTAGAAGCGCCTCAGGATACGAACAGATGGGAGTGTTTAGCAGCCTTACCCACCTACTCCTGCAACCCAAAACACACACACACACACACACATACACACATTAGAATTCACACACGTCCTCCGTGTCTTATGCCCCACCTCTCCTTTTCCCTTTATTCTCCCCCTGCACCCCCACCATGAGCCTGCCCCCACCAAATGTTCAGTTAACCTGTCAGCTCTCTTTGCCCAAAATTCAAGATGCCATATGCCTCACTCTGACTTCTAACCCTCCACTGCTGCTCTTCCCCGTCTCCTTCATGGTGACATGAAAGTCCCCCTTGAAAATAAGGATGTCTCTCCTCTGCTGTTTGATTCAGAACGGCTGGCTGAGATCACAGCGATTGCAGGCGTAGCTTGTCTTGTATAATAAAAGCAGTCACTTAGCATTACATGACACAGTAGGAGCGCGTTCACCGCAGCTGCATCCATGAGACTTTTGATGGTCTATCTGGGTAAATACAACAAATAACTTGTGACGAAAATAAATGCCGTGCTATGTTGTTTGTAAAATGCTGTGTTGGAAAAAAGGAGATCTGACAAAAGTGTGTAACGTCTAACAGAAACATCAGCTGGCTGCTCAATGAGACTGAGTGATTGTTAAAACAAACATTTAAAATGAATCCCGGCGGGCCAAACGCTTGTCCTGCGGTATAACATCTCACAACTGTTTCTTCTGCGAGCTTTGGCTGTCCTGTCCAGTGAGTTCTGGGCCATTTGCCCTTGCATGGAGGGCAGCTCCCAGCAGGCCTGGCCATAGTGACAGTTTGTTGTTGTTTATAAGGTCATCACCACTATAGGGGGCAGCATATTTATTACACTCACCCCATAGCCCTGTTTGTCTCTGGCAGTCTGTTTCTCTGTGGGCTCCTGTCATAAGGTCAGAGGGTACTTACTATTATCCTGCTCTTGTCTTCACAACAGGGCAGGGAAGTCACGGTGCATCTTGAAGAGTAAAAAGGTTAATTGGGCTTATCAAAACAAAAATGCCAAGTTTACATTGAAAGTAGAGCAAAATCTGCAATAACTGAAATTTCTGGCATGCAGATGTACACCAGTTAACTACTTGACTAACACGTTCTGCCAAAATAGTTTAGCACTTCAGATTTGCCTTATCTGACCTTTAGCTCATGGAACCTGTTTAGTTCGGACCGTAGTCCATTTTCACACCTGTAATCTGAGTTTGGATCAACCGGAAAAGTCCAGACCAAACAGGTCAGGTCTAAAAGGTGCTCTAACCTCTGTCTATGCTTCCACCAGATCACCCAAGGAGGATTATTTTACCCACTGAGACAGCTTCTGCTCAGAACGTACTTTCTGCACGCAAATTGTCAGTTATACTGTTCACCTGAAAGTTAGCTTCCATAAGCTAACATAAGCTGTGAATCACACCACATGATTGCTGTATTTCAGCTTAAGTAATTCCATATTTACACTCCCTATCTATCTTGAGTACATTTACACCA
>VUQG01015314.1:5815-20970 GCA_015106755.1 Etia nguti
AGACACCCTCAACACACACACACACACGCACGCACGCACGCACGCACACACACACACACAACATACACACACACACACACACACACACAAACACACACACACACACACACACACCCTATTCTTCAAAGTGGCCTGATGATAATGGTTAAAATGGACTGATCATTCCTGAAGTCTTAAAGCTGAGAGTAAGATTTAAATTATTTTAACCAAATATCAAATAATATCCATCAATTAATAGACTTTACACTGTTCAAAATGCAGGAACAGGACTTCTACATATATTATGCCAGTTTAATGACTCTACAGTGGTTGTCCGTCTGTTTTAGAGTTGATTTTAAGAATTTACTTCTTACTTTTAAAGCTCTTGAGGGCCTGGCAGCAGAATATACAGTTAAGCGTGTATCAAAAGAATCATCTGATTTCAAAGTGTTTTAATTCTACAGTTGTTCACTGGTAACGACATTGAAAACACCTACTGTGTTTTCAGTCGTTTAAGAAGAGATTTATGAGTTTCCATGAGTTTCCCATGGTTGCCAGTAGGTTGCATAACAACCTACAACCTGCCGTGACTCCAGACATGCTTGAAAAATGATGGGACAACTTTAACTGTCATGTGGACATATGCTATGCGTCCGAGGGGAAAACATTGAGCACATGTGAACATTGTAAGTTTTATAGTTTAAATTTTATATTCAGCCATCTATTTTTTAAAATTTACCACAAGCTTCATTTCCATTTGTAACCCAAAGGACAGGAAACGACTCAGAAGCTCGCGTTTTGGTTTTTACTTTATTCACAATGGAGTAAAGAAACTCTGGCCAGGACGCCGGAGTGTTAGCTGGTAAGGGGGGTAAGGGTAACGGGGGTCGACCGCCTGATCTTGTACATCAGACTGGAAGCTGACAGAACAAGAAACAAGGTACAGCACTCTGGAAAAGTATCTGGCAATCTGGTGGGCGGTAATTTCCCTTCGCTATTACCTCCTGGGACGCTCATTCATGCTCTGCTCAGACCATGCCCTGCTACAATGGCTCCACCACATAAAGGATGCCAACGCCCAGATCACCCAGTCGTATCTGGCTTTGCAGCCCTTTAAGTTCAAAGTGGTCCATAGGCTTTGGCTCCACTGTAGCGGAGGGGTGGCGCAGCAGGCTTGAGGGGCAGTGCCATGGAGGCTGAGGTCCAGGTGGAGGTAATCAGGCTGATGAACTCTTTTCCCTTTTTAGTGATGCCGGGAACCGGAGTGGGGAGAGTGGATTCAGCAGAAAACTGATCAGTTTGGGAAAACGTCGGTGCCAAACTGTGAAACATTCTGTGCAAATTAAATAAACTGAAAGGAAACAGTCACCCGAACACTGTGGGGGGTCCAAATCACATTGTCCACATTCACATTGTCCTGCAACCAGTCTGTGGGGCACTCTTGCTCATGTCATTGCCGTGGACAAGAGCAAAACTATAACATACAAAGAGTTGAAGTTAAACCGAGTGTTTAAAAACAATGGAAAGTGTCACTCTAGCCACTGTTTGTGATTTTCATGCTTTATCTTTTGATCTTTTAGGTTCCTGGTAAACTTCACTGTCACTCTATGCTCTATTCACTAATTAACCAATCCACATTAGGCAGTCGCATACGTCATCCACTTCCAGCGATGCGCAGTCAGGATCTTGGAAGACTGCACAGTAGTGCATCTCGCATGGGTGAAAACTCCCTGGCTACAAAAAACAACGTCGTGGTCCCTGAGTCAGTCGAAAAGCCACAGACGATGAGCAGGTATATTCCACCTTTGTTGTAGTGTTTGTGTCACATATTAATTACGTCAAGGGACGCTCGGATGCATTGCTATGACAGCGACCATGCACATTAGGTGGTACTCAATTGTAATGGAAAAGCAGTCTATCCGAGCCAAGTCATGGCGAGTCGATCTGAGTAGGTACTAATGGAAAAGGAGCTCATGCTAACATGGAGGATGCCTACAGTGCCAATGCATTCCTCTTACTAGGTAGATCGCACCACAGTCTGTTTCTATTAACACCTTGCAGATCAAAGACTTCCTATTCACCAGGACTGAATGCGGTTTTCGCAACATCAAGCCATGGATTGACCAAAGACATGAATGTCCTACTGAATGAGAAAAAGAGGATCTTCAGGTCTGCCAACAAAGACGAGTTGAAAAGGATACAGTGTGAACTGAAGGAGAGGCTGAGAAGATGTAAACATGCATACCAAAAAGAAGTTGGAGACACCACTTGAATAAGATTAAAGAAGTGTGGAGAGGGATGAAACTGACCACTGGCTTCAATCAAAGAGAGCAGCAGGGGGGTAGCCTGGACAGAGCCAATGAGCTGAATCTGTTTATCAGCAGGTTCATTACTGGACCTCCTGTTGCCCCTCCTCACACACTGCCAATCTTAACACCTCCTCAGCCACCAAACAATCCACCACTTCATGCTCCCTCCCCCATACATCCCCACACTACTCACAAATTTTCCTTCCATAAATGACTGTGACGGCTGGCTAGGTGAGGAGACAACTGGAGCAACTACTCCAAGGCAAGGCTGCAGGCCTTAATCACGTCATTTCCAGCGTTCTGAATACCTGTGCTGCCCAGCTTTGTCACATCCTGCAGTACCTCTTCAATCTGAGTCTGCTGCAGGAAAAGGTACCAATGCCACGGAAGACATCACGTTTAGTGCCGGTACCAAAGAAAGCCGCCCCTTTTGGCCTTAATGATTTCAGACCAGTTGCCTTGACGTCATATGTCATGAAGGTGCTGCAGAAACTGGTTCTTGCCCGGCTTAGCTTGCAGGTAAAACATGCACTCAACCCGCTTCAGTTTGCTTACCAGGATGATGGATGATGTTGTTATCTACCAGTTGCAGTGTACTGACCCTCAACTGGATGGTACTGGTGGTACAGTCGCACTGTGAGAATCTTTTTTTTTTTTCCCTAGTACCTTTAATAGTATTCAACCACTTCTGCAGAGGGAAAAGCTGCCCAGGAAGACTGTAACCACTTCTACTTTCTCCTGGATTGCTGACTATCCGTCAAAGAGGTTTCAACAGCTGGCAGGCACCCTGTCTGATGTGGTGTTTAGTAATACTGGGGCACCATGGGGGATGGTCCTATTTCCAGTACAACTGTGAAACATGCCACTTGCAGAAATTCTCTGATGACACTGGGTAGGCAGAAGTCAGAGTACAGTGAGTTGGTGAGGAACTTTGTGGGGTGGTCTGGAAGAAATCGGCTCTGCCTAAATGTCAGCAAGGCAAAAAGAGATGGTGGTTGACTTCTGGAGTAAAGAAAACTGCAACTATCAACATCATGGGTGAAGAGGTGAAGAAAGAGTGGACATCTACAGGTACTTGGGCATGCACCTGAATAATAGATTTGACTGGAGGACTAAGAGTGATGCTGTGATGCTTTCTAAGGAAGCTCAGATCCTTTAATGTGTGCACCAACATTTTGGAGACTTGATCAACAAAGTAATGCTTGAGGCTGGAAGCATCATTGGTCAGAATTTGGAGGCGTTTGAGTCAGTCAGGGACAGGAAGTCACTGAGCATACTCTCCATCACACCCGCTCCACTCCACACTATCTTCATTTTTACCTTTCTTTTTTGTCACTGTTGTAAATATATAAATTCCTGCACTATATCATAGTATAAGGCCCTTACTTAATTATTTAACTATGTTGTTTCTTGTTGTGTATTGTAGACTATACTTAGACTTACTTAGACTTAGATCCTCCCGCGGCGATCGGCGCATCAGGCGACAAGAGAACGCCATCGAACTCGGTCCATCGCGGCGGTTGCTGCTTCATCCCATGACAGTTCGACCGAACGTAAATCTTCAAGGAAAGTACTCCTCCACGTTATTTTAGGTCTTCCTCGCCGCCTCTTTCCATTCCTTGGGTTCCACAGAACCGCGACGCGGGCGGGTCCCGGGTCCGGTAGCCGAAGGATGTGACTGGCGAATCTGAACCGACGCTTGGTGACTTGGAAGTGGAGCTGCTCTACTTCCGCACGGCGATATACTTCCTCGTTGGTAACACGATCCCGATATGTGATCTTGAGCAGCCGTCGAAGGCAACGCTGTTGGAAGACGTCGAGATGGCGGTTGATCTTTGCAGTCGATTTCCAAGTCTCCGCTGCGTACAGTGCCGTCGCTATAACAATGGTCTTCAGGATCCGCAACTTGGTTGGTAAGGGCAGTGCGGTGGTCGTCAATATAGGTCGTAGTCGTTGAAAGGCTGCCCATGCTTTCCCAATTCGGCACTTGACGTCATGCTCCGTGTCCCCGTCACTGCTGAGAGTGCAAGGTACATGTGCTCGGTACAGTGCTCAGGTACACGAACCTGTCCACCTCTTCTAGCTGCTGCTGCTGATTCACAGTGACCGCTATGTTTGATGGTGCAGCGTAACCAACTCGCATTATTTTCAACTTCTCACCACTGATCCTGAGTCCTGTCGGGGCTGCTTCTCTTTCCAAAGATGAGGTTGTTTGCTGAAGAGCTCGGAGCGTTGGTGCGAGTAAGGCTATATCGTCCGCAAAGTCCAGGTCCGTGAACTGCTGCAGAGGATCGCGTATGGTGACGCCCATCGTGTTCCGTCCAATTATTCGGCGCATGACATGGTCGATGCCGATGTTGAAGAGGAATGGCAATAGGACGCAGCCTTGTCGCACACCCGTATCGATGTTAAAATATTCCGTGATGCCGTTTTCTGTTCGGATGCAACAACTGGAGTTGCGGTACAGTGCTTGGAACGCGGTAACGAAGCGGTTGGGTACGCCATAGGACTTGACGATTTTCCAGAGCCATCCCGATTCAGGCTATCAAAAGCCTTTTTAAAGTGGATGAAGTTCATGCACAGCCTTTGCTGGAATTCGAGGCTCTGCTCGATAATTGATCTCAGCGTGAATATTTGCTCGATGCAGGACCTTCCGCTTCTGAAACCCGCTTGCTCCCCGGGTAGCCGTTCGTCCACCGTTCTCAATAGACGCCGAAGTAATACCTTCCCGAACACCTTCCCTGGGATGGATAGGAGGGTGATACCACGCCAATTATTGCAGTTCGACAGATCACGTCGGCGTTAGCTGACCTCCATCACCTCGATATGCAAACATAGTCGATCTCGTTTGCTTTTTGACCATCCGGGCTTCTCCACGTCTTCTTATGAATTTGCTTATGACGAAAGTATGAGTTCCCAACGAGGAGATTGTTCGCCGCACAGAAGCTAATCAATCGCAGGCCATTGTCGTTGGTGTTCGCGGCAGATCCATGTGGGTCGATCACCTGCTCAAAGCCATCTCAATCTGGTCCAATCTGCGCGTTGAAGTCCCCCATGAGTATGACGAGGTCATGCCGATGCACCTCGTCCAGGACCGTTTGAAGCTCATTGTAGAAGGTGTCCTTGTCTACGTCACCAGCATCCTCGGCCAGAGCATAAACTTGAATCACGGTGGTTTTCGCATGGGCGGAGATAAATCTCGCTATGATCAGTCGTTCAGAGACTGGTCGCCAACTGACCAAAGCAGCCGCCGCTCGTTCAGATAGGACTAATCCCACACCTCGGTGACGTGTCCCACATAGAGTATGATCTTCTTGTCGCTGACAGTTCGCCCACTTCCAGTCCATCTTACCTCGCTCAGGCCCAGGATGTCCAACGTGTATCGTTCAAACTCGCGTAGCACTTGTGCTAATCGTCCACTCTGGAATAAAGTTCTGACGTTCCAAGTCCCAATCCTTGTCCTTGTCTTTGCCGTGAAGGGGGCGCTGGGCATCAGGTGATGGATGGCCAATTGACAACTTTCTTCCATCGCCGTCATCAGACGGCGATGGAAGAAAGTCGGTATTTGATATTTCTCTCTTGCCGTTTCCGTAGCGGTAAAGGTTTTTACGGGGTCGGGTTGCTAGCCCGACGTCCAACCCTCCGTCCAACCCCATATCAAAGGCATGTTCTGGGCAAAATTTCACACTGGAGAAAATGTGTGTCATCAGTCAAAGAAGTTATCAACTATACGGATAAAAAGCAGTATAATAAAGAAAGATCATTGTGTTGCTGTTAAATATGCATTTAGATTGCAACATGTTGCACCTGATGATGGACATGACTGTGCCTTCACTCTAAAATTTATTTGGTGACATGAGATTATGATACTAAAGTCACGAAAGCATCTTTTGGTCACCTCCAACACCAAGCCTTTAACCTCACTTGCACAATTTGGTATGGTGCACCTCATGCGGTATTTGTAGGTTTTAAAATCCCTTTGGGTTGAATCAGCACAGGAAAGAGACTGAATCTGAGAGAAAACAGAGAGAAACAGCGCTGCTGCTGGTGGAGGCTGAAGTGTTTGTGTTTGTCTTAAGATGAAGCAGACCACTTGAGCAAGACTCTCTCTGAGCGCCTTGGCCAAAGAGATTAAATGAGGCTCTGCTAAGGGTTCTCCCAACCTGAAACAGCCCAAATGAGGCCAAGGACTTGCCTGGGACAGCCTACAGGGACAAGATGGATGCCAAACTGTCTTCTATAATTTATCATTTATACAATGGGAACTTACTGTTACTGCAATAAAGGGAACAAGTTATAGCTATAATGTACATGTTACATAAAGAATAAAAAGAAATCAGTAAAAACTCATGTATCTAGCTAACATGTACAAGCAAGTATCTGGCAGGAATAATTCCACTGATTGATTCTAAATAAAAAGTGCACAATTAAAATGTCATTAGTCATTCAGTAAATCTGACTGCAGAAAAAGAGTCAATTCCTGAGGCGACTGTCAGTTGTCAATTGTCACAAAAGTTGCTTCAAAATTCTACAATACAGAGAAAAAACCCTGTGGAGCAAGCACTTGATGACAGTGGGAAGAAAAAACTCCCTTTTAAAAGGAAGAAACCACCGGTAGAACCAGACTCAAAGAAGGACAGCCATCTACTGCGACCAGTTAGGGGTGAGGAGTAGATAGAATGGTGGCCCCATGATTGGAAGGTCAGGGGTTCGAATCCACTGAATGGCTACCCTGAGGTACCCCTGAGTAAGGTACTGTCCCTACACGCTGCTCCCCAGGCACTAGATTGGTGGCTGCCCACTGCCTCACTGAGTGAATGGGTTAAATGTGGAGAACAATTTCCCCATGGGGATCAATATAGTGTACATCATTATTATAAACACAGAGGAAACTGAGTGGGGAAGGAGCACAGTGGAGAGTGGGTGAGCAACTTCTTACAGGGGTGGTGAAGTCAGAGGGAAGCGGAGCACCAGGAGTCATCTGCATTGCACGGGGTTTGGGGTTCTGAACTAGCTCAGCTTAATCAGACTTCTCAGCCTTGAGGCACATTGACGGAGACAGACAGAAAACACAGCATGGCATTTCACTTCTATGCTGATGACTGTCAGATCTATGTCCCTCTAAAGAAAAAAGGCACATATTCCATACAGTCATTACTTCAGTGTCTAGATGACATTAAGGCTTGGATGTCTCTTAACTTTTTAAAACTCAATGACAAAAAGACTGAGGTGATGGTTTTTGGTAGCCCCACTGAGACCTCCAATGTGTATTTAGATATAATAAGCCAGCTGTCACAAACCTGGGGGTCAAAGTGGACTGAGAACTGAAGCTTAACAGTCAGATTGAGGCAGCTGGCTAAAACATGTAAATGCACACCACATCCTCAAAGCGCCCCAATGATTCCCCAACGTCTGACAAAGATTTTGCAATTGTTGCAATCTTAGAACATCCAAAGACAAGTGGTGATAAACCCCTCTCTATGATCTCTATGATTCCTGCACCCCAAATATGGATGGATGGATGGATGGCGTGATTTTGGTGACTTAATTACGAAATATAGATCATATTGCTACAAAAGACAAACTTGGTGAACACAATGTATTTGATCAATTCTTTGAAGTGATAGGGACATTAAAAGTTACATATTCATCTCAGACACTTTCTGTGGTTTATGCCATATGTGAAAGATGACACAGAGCGCTGGGCAGTTTGTCTCTGGCACTAATCATCATCACTGTGTCACATGTATCTTAGCAGTCCATTCTTTCATTTGAGAGAACCAGCAGATGAAATATTGAGCTGGAATTTCACCACAGCTCCAACACAGCTTCTACTAAGGCAGGGTGTCTGACAAGCATAAATTATGTTAATAGAATTTAATAAAAAACACTTTATTCCAAAGGTTTCAGTACTTTGAACTGTCAAAATGATGTAGTATGCTACCTGCAGAGAATTCTAAAACTTAAGTTAGAACACTAAAATATTAAAACAAGAAATAGTGATCCTTTGTGAGAAATGACCTAATGAAAAGTGGAGAATGCACAAGTGTGTCTCCCAGGTGGAGTTTTCTGCTTTTATTAATTGGTCTTCCATTATGGTTCGGTATAATTAAGAAGATATGAAAGAGATTTGGGAATATTTTAATGAATGAATTGCCAGTATCATTTTTTTTTTAGTCAATCCCACTTTGTAATATACAGATACACACAATGTGCATTGTCCTCGTTATCTAAAAACACCAAAATTGTAATTAAGTTAAAAAAAAGGGGGGCTTTTATGTTAGCGCCGATTGATTAGTAATGACGGCTTCTTGAAGAGTGGACTTATCAGAAAATTATTCTCAGTTTTGTCTGCTTCCTACCAGCCACACAATCTCACACCCCTCCAGTCTATTTAACACACAGATGGATGATTAAAACTGGTTGCCTGGCTGAAGTGTTCAATTCCATCATGCAAGAGGGTAAATCAATAATATTTAAATTACCTACAGTCCAATAACTGGGATCAGCACAAGTTATTTGCTCTGCTCTGCCGTGGACTAAAACATATGAAGTGGATTAGCTAGACGAGGTGACTTGGATTATGTATGTCTGTGTTCACAAATGGTTACCCTCATATTGTGGTGACGTACAGATGGATATAAAAAAATGGAAAAACCTGAACCCTGACATCCACATTATTGTTTATTTAACCAGAATTCAATAAATAATTATATTAAAATATATATATATATAATTTTTATAATAATAATATTATCTATTATTTATTTATTTGTTGTCCTTAGTCTTAAATATTAAATTAATAATCTATCAGATTCTGTCAGGGATCTTCGCATAGTTTGAAAATATGACACCAATTTAAAATATTAACTTAGTGAAGAGATTTTTACTTTAAGTGTTTACTACACAGAATAAACAGAATGAATGACGTGTCGATGATGGCTGATAGCTGTTTGTTTTTGTTTCAGTTGTTAGTAAAAAATAAAGAAATGTCCATCTGGTTGTGCTCTCTTCATTGATGCTTCTCTGCTTTAGCAATGATTTAGGATGAAAGTTAAGGTCATGACTGTGTTGTTTCTTGGTTAAATAGCTACCATTGTCTGTTGTTTGGGTAAATATTATGTGTGTGGTTGTGTGTTGTTTTAGTGTTAATGTTTTTGGGGGTTTTGTTGGGGGGTGGGGGGGTTTATTGTAAGTTAGAATTTCTACTGATGACGCTACAGAAAACAAAACTGGAACTGAACTGATGATGTAGACACAGTCCCAAATATACTGCATTCATTATGAGTAAGGCATAGTGGGTGTGTCTGAGGGTGTTGGTTATAAAACATACCTGGAGTGTTCTTGAAGTGTTTGTCTGAGAAATGGGAAAGACCCTAGAGGAGCCAAAGGTCCTGAACAAATGAGTTCCCATAAAACATTTTTTACTTACAGGAAAGGACACAATGTGAGCAAGCAAGCCACCCAAAGCAACCTTGATGATAATTTCACTCTGCTGTTTCCAATGCACACCTATAGGCTTCACTGCACTACATAGAAGCCAGTCACCTTCAAGTGTAGTGGTGAGGCGTTCATCATATCAGCAGCTGACACTCCTGAATAACTCAGTACACATTACCTTCTAACAGAAAGTACAAGTCTGAAGTCTCTGACAAAAGTCATTGTTTAGTTAAATAAAATAAGGAAATGAAATAAAAGGAGCACTGTGGCCACGCAGTTCAGTAAATCTAATGAAGATAACTGCTTGAGCTGAAGCACATTTATGAGCTACATCTGATCCACATGACTTGTAACATGGAGCAGCTCAGTTGACTTTAAAATGCCTCCCTCTAGTGGAAGACAGACATGTCCAGCTTAAGAGCCACAGCAGGTTCTGCTCTTTACATTTTACTTTGAACGTCTCCAACAGCTCATATTTATTTATTTCTGTATACAAAATATTCCCTAATTAATGCAAGCTGTAGTACAAGGAGGGAATTTTATGTTTTTATAATGAATGGCTTTAAAATCTCCTAAATTTGAACTTCAGTTCACATGGATTCATTCTCTGTGTTCATCAGTTAACAACAGTGAAGCCCAGACATTCAACTTTAATTCGTAGGGGTGCTTTGGGGGTTTCCCACACTGGAGTCTGGTGTAAACTACTTTCGATTTTACCCTTTCATTTCACCTTTAGAAATGGTTTTCTTGCTTTATTTGGTATCATTCTTTTCAGCACATGCTCACATGTCTGAATTTAGTTAGTTTTCATTTTGACATACAGTACTAACACAATTAACTTAAAATTACACACAAAAAAACATGTGAGTAGGAAAAACTTTAGCAAATTGAAATGCAAATAGAAAATGTAAATTTCAAAAAACTTGTGCAATGTTATATGCAACTAAATGGTCTGTATTTGTATAGCGCTTTACTTAGTCCCTAAGGACCCCAAAGCGCTTTACACTACATTCACACACAGGTGAGGGCAGCTACATTGTAGCCACAGCTGCCCTGGGGCGCACTGACAGAGGTGAGGCTGCCGGACACTGGCGCCACCGGGCCCTCTGACCACCACCAGTAGGTAACATGGGGTTAGTATCTTGCCCAAGGATATTTGGCATGTAGACTGAAGGGGCCTGGGATCGAACCACCGACCCTTCTGGTTAGTGGCTGACCTGCTCTGCCAGCTGAGCTACAGCCACCCAACTATTTACATAAAAATGCAAGCAATGCTTCAGGCTTTGGTATTATTTAAAACTATTTACAGAACAATTAGCTGTCACAGTTATATCCCACACTAATTATTTGTGACACTCCAAAACATGACAGAGGAGCACACCGCAGGCCTGACAACAGGGGATGTACCACTCCTCCAGTCCAGTGTTTACATAGCTATCTACCTTTGGCTTTTTTATGAATGGAAATAAGTTGCAAAATGTGACAGCTTGTAGAAGAAAAAGTTTAAACTTGTATTTTGACATTTTCAATTGTCTTTCTTTTTTTGTGTTTTTTACAGTTACAGAAAAAATGTGTGATTGATATTTACACGAATATGAGAGCTGCAAACTTATAATTCACCTTTTACTCATGTCATCATCCAGCATGGTTGGCAGGACAGCGGCGAATGAGGTCGTCTCATTGGCTGACCAATTTTTAGAATCATCTTATAAGATAATCAAGCATCATTTAAACCGGAGAGCAAAGAAAAGTAAAGCTTTGTACCTCGTGGTGCCATCACCAGTCCAGGAAGACCGTCCCCCTCAAATTCCTCCGAGAAGGGGGCTTCTCTCTGTTAATGTTAGTATCTGAGTGCAGCAGTCTAAATCCAAAACGACACTACAGTGCACGTCTGTGTGCAACAACAGAAAAAAACACAAATATGAGAAAAACCACCAGGCAACTGTGCAGTATAAAACAATGGGGGTACACGAGCCTTCAAGATAAAAAATTAATTCCAACAGTTCTTTAGCATGACTGTGAGTTATTTCCTATATTCTTCTTATAATGGTGTTATTATTGTCATTGTTGTTATTATTGGTGATGATGACTTAATGTTGCTTTAACTATTATTATCATCATTGCTATAACTCTCCCCTAACCCAGGACTGCGTAGAAAACACTCTCCCTGCACACACAATCACACTTGTATTATTTTTCTTACCAACTCCATCTTGTCTGTCAGTTTCCTAATTCATCCGCTCTAGTCTGTATGTTGTAAAACAGACAAAATTTCTGTTTCCTCTGTCTGTTGTTGGTGCTGTGGTCCCTCCCCCTGCTTTTCTCCACAGCTAACGCTAGCAGCCGCAGCCTCCTGTGACTGTGAGGAGTTGGTACTGGTTGTTACATGTCAGGCAAATTGACATGTTTTGCTGCATCTTTTTTTAGTGTCTTTTTCTTTTTCTGTCTTAGCCTTTCAGCTCCACCTTTTTTCCACTTCTTCCACACTAAACTGAGTTCTACAAAGTGTGTGAGCACACAGCCAAGGTAGGGGAGGGCCCGGCTGCTTTGAGGCAATACAGTGTTGGTAATGATAACGAACGAATGGGCTGGGGTCAGTGCTTGTAGGGCCAATATGCAAAAGCCCTTCAATTGACCTATCAGCCCACCAAGCAAATGCCCAGTAGGCCAAATTACCAGTCCAGCCCTGACTGCACCAAAGAGTAAAACAGGGAGGTGTGGATTATTAAACATTTGGTCCCTCTTGTCTAAGTCTCTGTTAGTAAATGATTGAATAATTGATCAAAATATTGAGTTACTCTGCCTTATAAAAACCTTGTTACAGAAAGATCATCATGTTAGTTTAAATGAATCAACATCCTGAAGTCATACTGTCAGAATGAATCAGCTTTGACCTTGAAGGATTAGTGGCTGTGTGTGTGTGTGTGTGTGTGTGTGTGTGTGTGTGTGTGTGTGTGTGTTGCACAATACTAGTACTACTACTTCTACTAATACTTGTACTTACTACTACTGCTGCTATTGCACAAGGTCCTTGGAGGGACATATGGCAGCAAGGTTTCGAGGACACCTGCAGGTTGGGGCCAAAAATGCCTTCTGGTAAAAATTCCAACATCCAAGTGTTTCATTGTGTTGCAGCTGATCAAGAGCTATAAACTACCCCCATGTTTCAGAAGTGATTGCCAGTTTTCTGGGTTTTCTTTAGCGACAGAGAGAGTAAGAGAGTATGTTCTTCCTCTTTATAAAAAGGGTTTTCAGAGCTGTGTGTAGCTGTCATCATTGAAACGTGGTTCAACCATGTTTTGTGCACTGAGTGTTGAAATGTGACAGGTTTTATTAAAACTGCAAATTCCTGCATTTATACTGAAGAGCAAAGAAAAGTTAGACAAAGACGTACACAGACATGAAAAACAGTGTAAAACTAACCTCTGAGAACTATAAGAGAGATGTTTCTGCTATCAGAACCATTTGTGTCGTTAATCCTGAATGATTCTTGAAAGACAGGAAGTGCATTTTAGTGTACACATGTTTGGAACATCACATCGTTTCACCATAAAATATATGATCGCATAATAATTCAAATTTGGGGTTGCTGCAGGAAAATCATTAAAGACAAAATACAACTTCCAGTGTCACTGTGTTTTCATTTGTATTATTGTAGGGTCTACCTTACAGTATAAAGCGCCTTGAGGTGACTGTTGTTGTGATTTGGCGCTGGACCAATAAAATTGAACTGAATTAAAATTGAAAATATATAATGCTGAAATTTGTGACGTAAAACAAAAACAGGTTAAAACATTAAAGATGGTCTGATTAAATTATTTAGGGAAGTATCACAGGCATTCTCGTGTGATAGATCGATATTGTAACATAAGAAATGCTAACCTTGGTAACACTAACATCTAGTTTAAGGTGTGAGAAGTAAACGCATCACAGAAGATAAAAAAAGATGCTTCTTCTCTCTGCATTTGTTCAAATAAATTATAAATGATTTGCAGAAGAATGATGCAAAATACAAGAAAGAAGCTCCATGAAACGCTGTCTAAGCAAGACTCAAGCAAAACCTCAAATGATGACAATACTCTTTATTTCTGTTGTTGTGACCAGATTTTTTATTACCTGAGTTAATATGAACGAATGTGTCTCTCTGTCTCCCATCTCTGGCTTCAGGTGAGGAGGAGTTCTCTTTGATCATCTACAGCCTACATCATATGTTTTCTGATTGGTAGAGGATAGGGTCACCTGTCTTTTATTTACTTTACTGATGGTTCAGGTCGCAGCTCGGACCCTCAGTCATGCGTCCTCTCAGAGTGGCGGTGCTGAGAAAATCCACGTGTCTCTCTGAACTCTCGCTCCAGGATGGCCGACTCACACGGAGGGTTGACGAGCTTTCGCTCTGATTGTGAGTTTCTTTTTTTGGATTAAGTGTGTGTGTGCATACACACACACAGACAGTCAATGACTTAAAGCCATCATAACAAAGTAAAAATCTTTGCCCATTTTTTAGCATCATTTTACTAAATATGACCAAAGTATAACTCTCTAAACTTCATAATCATATTATCAATAAACCCCACTGATGCTTTTCCATCGGCAGTTCCTGGGTGTTAGGCTGCTCGTCTGTTCTTTAGAAGAAGAAGAAGAGGAATCCTTTAATTGTCCCACAAGGGGAAATTTGGGTGTAACAGCAGCCAGAAAGACACATATACAAACAAACAGGACACAGAACAGAAACATACACAATTTTTACATATTTACATCAAGGACAATGGTTACCAAAAACAGAGTACTGTACAGTTATTAAATTAAATAAACTTAAATACAGATAAGAGGGAAACCCAGGTTGTAGTGTGATCGGTTGATAAAATAGTTACAGCGCTGATGTAAACCTCTATGTTTGTTGGGAGCAGTTCTGATTGTACAGTCTGACAGCTGCAGGGAGGAAGGACCTGTGGAAACGCTCCTTCATGCATCTAGGATGCAGCAGTCTGTCACTGAAGGAGCTCTGACGTTCAGCAACATTTACATGCATGGGGTGGGAGACTCTGTCCATCAGAGATGTTATTTTGGCCAGAGTCCTTCTGTCTCCCACCACCTGCACTGGGTCCAGGGTGCATCCCAGAACAGAGCTGGCCTTCCTGATGAGTTTATCCAACCTCTTCCTCTCAGCTGTCGATAAACTGCTGCTCCAACATACAACACTGTAAAAAATGACAGATGCCACCACAGAGTCATAGAAGGTCTTTAGAAGCGCTCCCTGGACTCCAAAAGACCTCAGCCGTCTCAGCAGGTAGAGTCTGCTCTGACCCTTCCTGTAAAGAGCATCAGTGTTGTGGCTCCAGTCCAGTTTATTATTCAGGTGAACACCCAGGTACCTATACGAGTCCACTATCTCAATGTCCACTCCCTGGATGTTCACCGGTGTCAGTG
>VUQG01015318.1:0-10737 GCA_015106755.1 Etia nguti
CTACTGTGATAAAGTCTACTCTCCACTGCTGTGTAATCAATTATTGTAAATGTAAATGTTATCAGGAAATGATCAGACAGGAGAGGGTTTTTAGGAAATACTGTTAAATGTTCAGTTTCTATGCCATATGTTAAAACAAGATCTAGAGTGTGATTAAAGTGGTGGGTGGGTTCTTTTACATTTTGAGAGAACCCAATCGAGTCTAATAACAGATTAAATGCCATGTTGAGGCTGTCATTTTTAGCATCTACATGAAAATGCAAATTCAAAAGTCAAAGTAGGAAGTGAAGCTAAACACAAAGGATTCAGAGCTAACACTAGAAACATGTAGGACAATCTAAACTGGCATCCAAAACCCTGTAGAAACTAAACAGGAGCCAGAACTCAAAAACCGCGATTACAATGAGGCTTAGCATTACTAAAATGATCCTATAGCCACTATTTTTTCTAAAATAATGGGTTATTAAACACACGTGCACCGTTAAGAAAATTACACTATCAGTTTTGTTTCCAAACACTTTCATGAAAAAATAAGGCTTACTTAAAATATAAGGAGTAAAAGAAATGGAAATTAATAAAAGATGGGGGTTATTTTTACTTAAACACCTGGAAACTGCTGTTTACTTAAAATAACTTACTTCTTACCTGTGTAAAATCTCACGTTACCTAAAATCACTTAAAGTAGAATCTGATCCTTCTGTCCTGTAAAAGTTTAATTATCCTTGTTCTAGTGCGCCTTCTGGTAGGTATAAATAAATAAAAAATACACCCTAATTTCAGAACAAATCCACTGAAATGCCATCTAAAAGTACCTGTATTATAAAGTGCTACTGTTTGATGTCATAACTTTATAAGTCTCTTTCCACTTTCAAGAAAAAATATACTGCCATGATGTTGGAAATGTTAGCCAGTAATTAATGGGTGGACTTACTAACATCAAGACATGAGCTATATTAGAGCTACATGAACAGACCGGGACTTTCATGTCAGTATGGTGAAGTTTCAGCCTGAGCTTTGTATGAAAGCCAGAAAACAGCTAGACCAAGTTCATTTAACACTTTTCTAATGTCCAACACTTTGTCTGGTCTTAAATATGTAGGAATATACTTTGGTGAAAAATTTGAATTTAAACAAATGAATACTCCAGATAATCACGGTGGATGGAAAGGTCAAAGCCTAAAAGATAAATATCAAAATGTACTCTGTAGTCACTTTAATAAAGCGTTCCATGTGAGCTGTCTAGCTCAATTATTGTCAGTGAAAAACAATTGTGTGGCTACAGCAACACTTCTGAAGTAATAAAAACAAAGAAGCAACTGACATTTACATACATACCAAAAACTTTGGATAAATTATTGTGACTAGTCCATCTAGTATTTTTGAGATACACTTCATGTCCTTATGAATTGATATAAATGATAAAAACTAAATGTATTTCCATACAAACCATATTTTGTAATATTGTAAGTTACTAGAGTTCAAAACAGTGAGTTTACCTTTAACCCTATTTTGATTGCAAAGCCTCTACACAACTCGTAATTAGACTCCAACATTTGAGTGACATTTACTGTGATTAATGAGTGGTTGTTAGATATACACAGAATTTATATTAAGAAATTAGATTAATAACAAGAGGATGCCATTTACTTTTGATCAACATATCTGAAAAGTGAAATAAGGAAGCAATTAACACGATTGCAAAGTGCCACCTGCCATGATAAATGGCTCATTTTTAGTTCTGCACCACAGGTACAGTTTAAGAGTAAAGTTTGAGAATCTAAACAAGGGAAGCCACAATCACAGATTTAAAACATATGATTAGCACCTGCATGAATCCCTTCCAATGTGACCAATCAGAGAGTTAAGATTTAAAAAAATGTTTGCATTATGAATGGGGGAGAATTAAAGTAGCTTTTACATTGTTGGGGAAGCTATTAGTAAGGGAAACTTGGCTGTAAACATGGTGGGAGTGTGAGTATGATGAAAGATGTTGTGGCAGCTACAGTGAAACAAAACAGCAAAGTTTTAAATTTACAGTCAGAAGAGCATGTTTGGACATAATGCACAGATTAGGAACCACAGAAAATTATGTTTCCTAAAAAAAACTTGGTTGCTAAAGTTGGCTCAGTTGATGTTCAACCTCAGTTCCCAAAGACTTGCAAAGCTGTGTACAAATCTCATGAACTCACAATAGAATACAGAAAACATCAAATATTTAAACTGAGACATTCTACTGTTTCATGAAAGCTAGAAGCTCATTTTGTGTCTCCAAAAAAATTGGGATGTTGGAGCAAAGGCTGGAAAAATAGGCAGTACGACAAAGCAAAGGCTGGGGAAGCTAATTTAGTTAACTGGGAACATGACTGTGTGTAAAAATGGCATCTTAGAGAGGCAGAGTTTAAACAATCTGTAAAAGTCTGTATCTACAAATTGTACCCCAATCTCAGAATTTTGTTCCCTTAATGTAGGATTGTAAGGATTTCACATATCTCATCATCTACAGTACATAATATCATCAAAAGATTCAGAAAATCTGGAGAAATTCTTGTACGCAAGAGGCAAGGCCTGAAAATCAATACAAGATGCCCATGATCTTCAGGCCCTCAGGCATGACTGCATTCAAAATTTGAAAGAATTTTCTGTGAATACAGTTGATTGTAGCATCCACCAATGTAGGTTAAAGTTCTAACATGCAAAGAAAAGCCACACGCAAACATGATCTTGAGACACATCCATCTCCTCTGGGACAAAGTTCATATAAAATAAATGTGAAACTTTTTAAAATCATGCACCCTACATCCTCTCTACTAAAGGGGAGAGGGACAATCTGGCTTGTTATCAGCACTCACTAAAAACGTTTGCATCTTTGACGGTATAGGAGTGCGTCAGTGGCTATGGAACTGGCAGTCTGCACATCTGCAAAGGCAACATCAGTGCTAAAAGGTTTTTGAATCACGTAACACCCTTTACATATTTACGATGCTAAAGACAACGCTAAGACAGTACTAAGCTGAACACTGCAGCACGACTTTGTAGCTGAGCAGTCCATATGCTGGTCTGGCCTTTTCAAAAAATGACAAAAATTACAAGTATAGGATAATCTTCCTCTCCCAAAAGTCTAGCAACCGGTTTCCTCAGTTCCCAGATGTTTATGGACTGTTATTAAAAGAAGATGGGATGCTACACAGTTGTATCCATTTTTTATATTTTACATAATTGTGCACTTGTTTCATTAAATCTGTCGTTTCCTTTTTGTGAAGTGGATTTGACAAACCAAGCAAAGTCACAGCTGAGATGCATTTGAACTGCAGCTAAACTGATTTATACGTCTCACTGAGTTAATAAGACAAATGGAAACAAATCAATACATTTAATAATAACTTCAACCTCTTAAAAAACCCAGAAGGTTAAAGTGCATCCAATATAACTGCAACCAAAGTTCACTTTCACCTGGGGTTGTGTTTTGATTCGACCTATTCTTGGAATGGATGAAAAGGTCATCGCATTAGGATTCATGCTCTGTTGCATTGCCATTCTATTGGAAATTTTAGTATGAATCATTTATGCAAAACATTTGTAATTTTTGCATGAATGATTTATTTATAATTCCAAAATGAAACCTATTTAAAGAGGATCTATTTTCGCTCATTTCCTCCTCCCTCTTTGTATTCTTGGAACGAGCCAGAGTAGATGAGCATCATTTATACTTGGAAATGGTAATCTTGGTCATCTTTATTTGTATTACACTGGGCCTTGGAGCAGCTCCTTAGTTCAAACACTTTCTCAAGTCATTTTAGCTCTCCCTTTAAACCAGCTTTCTTATAATTAGGTGCCCCTTGAAAACAAAAGCAAAAAAATTGAACAGCAGCTAAGACTTACAGTGGTGTGAAAAAGTATCTGCTCCCTTTCTGATTCCCTTTTTTTGTTTGTTTGTTTGTTTGTTTGTTTGTTGCACTTAAGTGTTTAAGATCATTAAACGATGTAAATTTTAGACAAAGATGACACAAGTAAACACAATATGCAGTTTCTAAATGAAGGTGTTTGGCCCCCTAAACCTAATAACTGGTTGGGCTACCCTTAGCAGTAACAACTGCAATCAAGTGTTTGTGATAACTGGAAATGAGTCTTTTACAGCACTGTGGAGGAATTTTGGCCCACTCATCTTTGCAAAATTGTTTTAAATCAGCCACATTTGAGGGTTTTCAATCATGAACCGCCTTTTTAAGGTCATGCCACAGCATCTCAATCAGATTCAGGTCAGGACTTTGAGTAGGCCACTCCAAAGTTATTTTGTTTTTCTTCGGCCAGTCGTTCTGCTGCACTCCTCTCTGCTCTGCTTTCCTTGATGTCATACAGAGCCAAATGCAGAAAAAAAACTTACCTTAAGTAGTTTAGAGCAGGCTGAAGCCTGAGCTTTTGGCTCACTAGTACATGCTCACTTGTACATCTTTTATTTTTAGTTTAACTGTTCAGTTTACTGTATCAGTTTATGTTATGTAAGTTGGGCAATATCGATCGATTTTCTTAACCCTTTGTCCATTTCAAGATCACTGGGTGGCGGAAGCCTATCCCAGGGCCAGAGGCAGGATACACTCTGGATAAGTCACCAGTATTTCACAGAGCTATCAGTATTAAGTTGTTATATGTGTTAAAATGTGCATCATTTTGTTATTTTAGGCATAGCATTTAAGTTATTTATTACAACCCCATGTAAGAGGTGATTTTTGTTCCCTTTAGAGTTTATAGTGGAATTACTTAGTGTTAATTAAAGGACATATCATTACCAATAATTACTTCATAGTTCCTCACAGTAGTACTGCAGGCCTATGTAAGCCCATCCAGCATACAAATCTGATTACATACGGTGTTTCTGGGATATTTAGGGCCAAATACAATAACGTCAACATTGTGTTAATGTAGGAAATCACACACCATCCAGGCCTTTATGTTGTCTAGTTTTATATATAAACATAACTGGGTATCATCTGCATAAGCATATTTTCACTACTTTTTTTTTGCTCCTGTTTCAGGTTGACTGAGTACATTCATTATCTCATCGTGACCTCCTCCTCTGCAATAGCTTAATGGCACTTGAGTGGAGAATTCACACCACCAGCTGTTTACCTAGATGTACAAAGTACTAATATTCATGCAATGATAGTAGCTCAAAATGCACAAATATGACCAATTGACATTGCCATCCTTCAGCGTGGCTCTAAAAATGCCTAGCCATATTATGGTACATCATTGGCTTTTTCACTATATCCAGTACTCTCTCCAATGCTAAATTCCAGAAGAATCTGGATAAATTGGTTTCATATTGGTGGCTGATGCTGTATTATCAAACGGTTATTCCTCACGTCTTACATAATCTATTATGAACAAAGTCATTACAGGATTCAATTATGGTGACACATAGGTTTTATTACTCACTGTGGAACAGGGTTGAAAAAGGGAGGATTTGTTTATGCCTTTATTTACGCAATACTACATTATAAAATAGTTTCTTTTGATCTTTTCATTTGAAAATGTATGTTATCCATTATCGGAGCCTCTAGTTTAACAAATACGAGTAATTGTTCAGCAGATTAGTCTGTTTGCACCTTTGAAGGGCATCCCATTTAATGGGCAATTAAGAAATGGCTTCTGCAGTCATCCCTGGACACGGCACGCTAAAAGCACTTCCATAATGACCAAAGTGATTAATATCGGGATTTCATGCACAAAAGCCACTTTCTGTCTTTTAGTAATGCGGACCCTTCATTTGTGTTTATAAAGCCTGTTTTCATTTAACACCCATGACATTAAGGCACTTCAAACATTAGACAGACAGGTTGAACTTGTGCTATCAGGAATACTGGCTCTACAATGGGAATTCCATTAACCTGTACTACCTGACTGCTAATAGGAAGAACTGGGTGTCAGACAGGCACTGCACTTCAATTCAAGTTAACACTAATTAATAAGTGAAAGCATCTTTATTAAGAGAATTCCACTGGTGTTTGAGGATGTGGTGGATGTTATGCTCTATGCTAATCAACTGGGCAGATCCTTATGTAAGTAACTACCACTTACCCTGTTTTTGAAGTCAGCAGCAGAGTTGCTGGGAAGACTGCAAATGCCATTAATCAAATGTCCGAATGTTGAAAATATCAAATTACAGAACGTTAATGTGTGTTATATATTTATTTGTGTTTTCTTCTGCAGCAGCAAACTATGGTGTAAGGTCACTGTGCATACAACCTGAGTTAAAATGCAGTTAAAAAAATAACACTAATGTCTGCATACTGACCAAAAGACTAATTTATTTATTTATTTATTTTAATGTAAACTTTATGAAAGCAAAGCAGTCAAATATATGTCAGTCTCAAATATAAAAATGATGTTAGCTGATATTATACTTTCTACGTTAATAGTATGTTAGTAGTATTATACTTTAGAGGTAAATTTAACAGTTAATAATGTTTTTAAACTAGCCAATATTCAGCATTCAGAAAAAAATCCTGGGTTAAATAGTTGGCTCGGTAAGTCATTTGCTGGAACTTGTGGCTGGCAGTAAGTACCTCATTAGCATAGACAAGGGAGAGAGCATCCAGAAGTGCACCTTAGGTGAAGACAACAGAATCAGCACATAGAGCCCCACAGCAAGAGGTCACGTTGGCACAATCAAATCAGGCTGAAAACACATACAGAGCTTTCCCCAGTCTGGATGTGTTCCCTCTCATTTGCTTGATGTGAAGTTAATCAGAACAAAGCATTAAAAGACTGAATTACCGTGACTAGTTTAAATGTTACTGTCTTCACTTACTATTGGGCCTCTGTCTGTTTTTGTAAAAAAGTAATGTGGGATTTCCATTTACCTTCATCTCATTGTTTCCATTCATATAAACACACTGTGTCCAAATGTAAGTTAATAACATGTCACGACTTTCTAGAATTAGATATGCTTATAAAATCTGCTGTTACAACAGTTTCAACCTAAGCTCTGCCTGGAGTAAAAAACTAGAAAATAATCATTCATATGGTGATTCAGAAGTAGTAGATCTACAGAGCCCCAGGCAGCATCCAGCACAATAGCAGCAACAATACTGCATCATAATCATTTGCATTCTTTCACAGCTTGTAATAAACGACAGTGACATAGTTGCCTTTTTAAAAGAGTGTATTCATGATCTTGCACCTTAAAATGACTCAATATTGCCTGATTTGTGCGTATTTGTCATTGCATTTGCGTGTAAATGTGCGTGTAGGACGTTATTGTAGAGCCATCAGGTGGGCGCCTGTGTCAGGGATCCAATGTGTACACTGCAAGCAGTTGCAGCCTCACAGGTCCTCAATCTAACCCAAACAAACCGAGGAAGATAAATGACGCACAGGCCTTCCCAAACACCATCTCCTCCATATTCATCATGAAATCTAGCAATCCATAATTACAGGTTTTAATGGATGTATGCAAGGAGATGGAAAGGTTCATATTAGCATGCTAATATACAGCAAACTAGCATGTATTACCAGTTTTCCCAAGAAATTCTAAAGCAAAAATTAGGTGACAAGAGTTTGTTCCAAAAACCTGCCTTTCCACAAGCATCTAATCCTCAGTCCAAGCATTATACTGTTGTTTATGATTTAAGCCTTAAATTACTTTGTGAGTGGGGGTTTATTTGTTTGTTTTTTTAGTTTCTCTTTCTTGCTTTCAGAGATTCTGTGCGATTGTTTCTATTTCACAGGAAGTGAGGTCACACAGAGAGCAGACAGGGACAAATATCACTGCACTGAAACTCAAAAAGAAATCTAATAAGCTTGTTGACGTCAATGTCCAGGTTCAGAAGGCACAATGTGATCGAGTCAGTGCAGTCGTTGTAAAGTGAACCAGCACAGAGTGTGTGTTTAGCTGCACACGTTTTGCTGTGATAATCACTCGCTTCAGGCTCCAACTTTGATGTCAAGTTACTGGAATGAGATTTTAAGCTGAGAGCCGAGTAGGGAGTACAAATTCAAATTTCCCAGGAGAATCTTCATAATAAGCTGTCATTTTGCATTCTGGGAATATCTGTCTTTTTAGTAAAAGTGTTGGCATTTATTACTGGCCAGCATCGTTTAGAATCTGCCGTAAAGCTCCACCTAAGGAATAACTGACCTTTTTTGCAGTGTGATTTACTTCTCATTCTGAAACGCTGCATTATATGTAAATTTTAAGGTGGCATTTTAGCACATCTTTGTGTTTTCTCTATGTATTTCTTTTTTCTTTTTTTTTTAGCATACAAGAGGCAGATTCTACAATGCACAACCCAAAATTATTATATTAGATATGTTGCTGCTTGATCTTCCACTTTGCCACATTCAGACATGTCTTACTGATTTCCTTTGTTGCTGTGCTGTGTTGATTACTTGATCTTGATTTTCTTGTCCTTGGAAGTAGTTGGCAAACAATGACAGCTCTTGTAAATTTAAGTATACACTGATTATTTGGCTTTGATTGCATTCTGCAAATCTTTAACACACTATTATGTGAATCTTTGCTCATCTCCTTTTATGCAAATCACTGATGGGATTGTCTTTTTTGATCATTAGAGACATTGTTGTTCTTAAATTATGAGTTGAGTGCTTGAAGTGTTTCTGAATGAATTTCATTTTTACGCAATTCAAGTGCTGCTAGGGTGAAGGACTCTTATATTTTATGGGTTTTAGCCCTAAATTTTTCTTGCATTTATACCATGAGGGTGAAATTTCCCTCTATGAAAAAGGCCATTGTGAGTCAGCTAAGGGCAGATGTGTGCTCCACAGATATACCTTTTTTTTTTCTTTTTTTTAAAAAATTCAGTTCAAGCACCTATATGTTTACCATGTGTTCTGTTTTAATGAACAGCGAATGCGTGGCTAATGTTGCAGTAAATCTTAATTGTCTTCTGAGAAAGTGCTTAACAATACAGAAAAAAAGATGAAGGGATGAAAACAGCAATATCTCTTTGAGGTTTCAAAGAAACAGACAGCCTTGCAGAGGAAGAATAAAAGCATTCAGGTTCAGATGGCTTAAGCATTAAATGTACACGGTGGATGAATTGCTCAGGGCCAAACTATCACACAATCTGGCAACTTATTTCTTTCAGGTCTTGCTCTTTTGCTTTGAAATATTTAGCGATCCATTCAGGTCGCCTACACTCATCTGAACAAAAATTGATCTGCATTCACCTGCCTGTTTGTGTAACCCACAGGAAGGGGCTGAGTTGTTAAACAGCTCTCATGACTGAGCAGTTCTTTCGTGCCTCTAATGGTCACTTCCGCTGCAGAAAGCCTTCGTGTGACAGTCTCTAACACATTTCTCCTCGGAGAATTCCTGTGACATCTTTGTGTGAAATCTATTAACCTAACATTTAAAGGTTAAGACATCGAGGTAATCATACAAGCAGGTGATAAAAAGCTCTCCGCTGGAATTTGTGTTTGCTGCGTGTTGAGCGATATACAGAAGGATGAGCTTCTACACAGCTTTTATTTCCAATACAGCCCAAGGCTGTTGCTTTTTACCTTTACTGTATGTCGTAGTTGAAATACCTAAACTGGAACTGCTCAGTGATGACACATTTTAAGGAGATAAATTCAATACAGAGAAAAGCTCTGCTGGTGTATGAACTTTTCAAACGCATATATATTTTGATTAAACAAACAATTTTGTACTTGCAGAAAGTGGATTTACCTTACTTTTTAATGTTCTATTATGTACATTTAAGTCATGATTATAAGTATTGGGCCTCAGCTCTTCTAATCTATGAATTCAGGAGTATTTATTCATATTGCCACAGGTGTATAAAATCACCTGTCTAGGCAAGCAGTCTTCCTTTATGAACATTTGTAAATAAATGAATTGAATTGTCCTAGATTTCCCCCAGTCAACTGTAACTGATATTGCAAACTACTGCAGCTGAACCACACAGCTACAGACCGAGGTTGCTGAGTGCTAAGGCACATAGTGCGTAAAAGTTGCCAACGCTCTGCTGACTCAATAAGTGCAGAGCTCCAAACCTCCTGTGGCATTAACATCAGCACAAAAACTGGTGCACTCCATGTCACAGGTTTACATGGCCAAACAGCTCCTGTACTGTAGGTGTAGGTGGTGCAGTGCTTTCCAGGGCAGTCCACATAGTGTATCAAAGTGAACGTTTTTATTGGGGATGCTTTGACAGTCTAAACTCCTTTACTTTTACACCTCAGTTCCCTTTGCTTTGGATTTTGTCACAAGTTTGTCTTTTTCTCACAGCTGTTGAGATGAATTTTCTAAAAGAACAAGCAGCAGCATAAGGGTTTGTATGAAAAAACAAAACTTACTGCTATGATGCTAGAAATGATGCTAGCATTTTATCTGTGGGATCATTTCTGTATTAGGCAGGGTAGAAAAAAAAGAATCAGCCTCAATGAGGTGTGTGTGTGGCAATTAAACTCTAGTTTTCTTCCAAGACAGATTCATGTGCAGTCTGCAGTGAGGAAAACCTTTAACAAAGGGAAAGTCATCAAAGGTTCCGGAAAAGCCTTGTGACTATTAGAGGGTGTTAAAAAGAATGCATTTTTTTTCTAGGGGTCTGTTCAAAGCTCCAACACTTCATGTTAATTGCCTTGGTGAGCTGGTACTTCCAAGTAAGTGATTGCTGTAGGTGTTAATTTTCTGTAGTTGCTGCTTCCCTTAAAATGTCATTGACGTCAGTAGAGTTTAAAAAAAAAAAAAAAAAAAAAACCCCCAACAAATTC
>VUQG01015318.1:10757-26239 GCA_015106755.1 Etia nguti
CAAGAAAAATTAAAAAAAAAAAAAAAAAAGCTAGCCCCAACAATTTCTCCCAAACCTTTTTCATTTCTATTCAGACACAAATTAACCATGCACAGATTCACAGCCACACACAGATACACCGCACTGAGAGAGAACGAGTGGGCTGATTGCAGTTATTGAACACAATGACAACATGAATGACAGCACTTCAAAAGCCTGAGCTGAAACAGACGTCATTGAACGCTGATGGGTGAAAAGACTAAGAGAATGAAAGACAAAGGCAGTGGAACTTACTGAAAGCGAAACATTTCATGAAAGCGCACACGGGGATCCAACATTACAACATGAAATTGACACCAAGAGGTAATCAATGAAACGTTGGCTTCAATAAGGTGTCAAACTAAGCAAACCCTTTCATATAGTTACACTACAATGCCTCTGCACATTAAATGCTGTAATGAAAGTGCTAGTGCAAGTTGCGTTTATTTATTTATTTATTTATTTTATTTAATTTTGCAAAGCATCTCCCTTTGATTGTGGAAAATACCTGAAAATACCTCATGTTTGCTGCTGCACCATTATTTGCAAAGTACTTCTGCTGGATCATAATGACTTTAAAAAATTGGAAGGAACAGCCAGCGAAAATGTTGTTTACACAGACTGTATCTGTCCAAATTGAAAAAGTCTCCAGGGGGCAAGGATGTGCCTGATGCTCTGCCAGGTTGTGTAATGTTCATTTGCTTGAAGCAACACATGGATTTCCAGTTTTCAGTTAAAAACACGGCGCCTTTCCACAGGACAACAAGTGACATGTAGATAGGGAGCTTTGTCCTTTCCATCTAATGACTGTTATCACTGCCAGTGGCTTTGGTTCAACGCAAGTATTGTGGCATTCAGTTTAATTGCAGTTATTGTTGTTTGTCCATAACGCAGGCAAACAAAGTTTAAGGTATATTTTCTGCCAAGGCAAAAATCAAACAACAGCAATAACAATTAAAATGTATATCCCACTTCTTCTAAAAAAAAATCATGATAATTAATGATCATTTAAAAAATAATTTTACCAGATTTGATTTTTTCCTTCTTTTTTTTTTTGAAGCCGTAAAGGCGTAGTCATTCCTACACCTTGAACTTAATCCAAGTAAAGAAAACACATTACGCAACTTTTAGTATCGTCCTAGCTAAAAACTTACTTTAGGATTGATTTTAGGCTTTAACTGATTCATTGTAAGATTTTATTTTATGGCTATATGCAACCTCCAGAACACATTTCGGAGTTGTTCTATCCCCTGGCATTAAGCAGTAAAGAAGTAGATAGATAAACCCACTGAGGAGTGGAACAAAAAAACATCCACTTTGTTTTGTTTTTATGACTATGCAGGTCAAGAGCACCTTATTGCTTTGCAAATCAGGTCAGGTTGTAGTACATTGCCATGCACTACATGACTGCACGATCCAAACATGCCAAATTAGAGCAGCTTGTAACACAAAACAACCAATTAGGATGATTTTTTCTTTACTTTTGCACTCCAGCTGTTGAGGATCGCTGCTAGTTGTTTAAATCAGTAAATAATCAATATCAGTACCAGTTTCACGTCAGTCTGTCTTCACATTGAAATGCAGCAAGTATTTGACTTAGTCATAAGTACCCAATGACCTGATAGAGGAGAAGATGGTACTGCAGAGAGATTAGTCTCACACGGATCCAATGACGCACATCAACCTCAAAAAAACGTCTGTTTGGTGAGGCAGAAAGTCAGGTGAACAGCAGGAATGTGAAATGCATGCTATGCTGGATTAGTTACGGTTTCTTCGCCTTTCCTCAATGAAAGAAGACATAAGCATGGTCTGCATGCAAAATAATTAAAGTGGAAATGTTTTCAAGATATTTGTGCAATGCTCTTAGGTGTGATTAATGGATTTGTGTGCTTTTTAAAAAAAACAAATTTAAAGACAAACAATGTTTAAAAAATCTGGTTTGTTTATATGCAATAAATGCTTCATTTGCACAATGACACAAATCCTGTTTGCTTTTGGCCAGATCACAGATAAACACGAGCTGCAAAAGAGCTTCTGCGTCACTGAGTGAGCACCAGCAATAATAATATTCTCTGCACACTGTATATGCATACATACGTGCAGTCTGAGTGAAGCATCAGCACGTGCATGATCTTTTTGACACAGAGTGCTGCCGGAAGGAAACACCGAATATGGAATAGTGTTTGTCAAACCTAAAGCAATTGCTCTTTTCTCTCTCTAATATAATTATTTCACATCGAGGTGCAGGGAGCTCCTCTGTGCTGGAACTTCACTGCAAAACATGTTGTCAGGGTAACGAAGCCTGACATATGGGAGAACCCTCAGCTTGTCATTGCCGTGTTGCTGTGGTGACGCCTTTCCTCTGAATAAATTAAATGAATCTGACATGACGAGTGCGAACTGTGAAGGCAGTAGGGTGTTCACATAAAAATCTATTAACATTAGGTAGAAAATCTGAGTAACACCAATGCACAGGCACAAAATGTCAGTGCAAGCACGCCTATGAAGCTATTACATGATAAAATGCACATGCATGTTCTAAGTGTGCAAACCATTTAATTGATTATCTTATCTATATATACATATATATAGATATATATACCTGCAACTGTATCTGATTTCAGACTTCAGAATATGCAGTTATTCTTTGCTGCACACTCACACTGTGACTGATAACTGACTTTTTTCTTTGCTGACAGCATTTTTTAAAATATTGATATCTGGAAACAATTTTTTGACTGACAAGATCAGCAGTAGTTCATGCCTCAAAAGGTGCAATTTTTGCATAAATGTGCTCTAGAGAGGGACATAGGGAATAGACAAGGTGCACACCTTTAAGTCAAAGGTTTAAATAAAAAACTTTAAAAGCAAAATGAACAGAGACAGAACGGAAGCTGCTCAGGTTTCAGAAACTCAGATGTGGAGCAGGGAGGGACTCTGCGGTGTTGTAATTACAAAGGCTTGCACTGGCCATCGGTGTCTGCTGGAGCCTCAGCTTCCGGCAGGAGCTCAATGCAGAATACTAATGCTGCAATTAGTGTAACCCAGCAACAGGAAGTTGGCTGCCCTTGAGGGGAGGCAAGAGAATGGAGCTGAATACATCGCTCTGATACTGACAAGCTCTAGTGGTTCTGTCAGGTGGCTTATGCTCTTTGCTTAGACCTGGGAGGAAGTCTAGAACAGTAGTTCACTGCAGAGGAGTGCTCGAGCTGACATGGCTGCAATGAGGGAGAGGTTTAAGGGGCATGTCAAGGTCAAGTACACGTTCAATACAGTGAAGCCTTCATGACAACTGAGAAAAAAGCCAGTTCCAAATGTTCCTGCTTCTGTTAAAAGGCTGTCCTAATAGGTCATGATCCTGTCTTTGAGTTTAGAATATATAATCTGACAAGAACAAGTTAGAAAAAAAAAAAAAAAACTAGGGTGAGCAATTTTGTTTTGCAGATAGAGGAAAGTATTAGTGCAGCTACTACAGAGTCTGACTTCAGTAAAAACAAACCAACTGTTGCTTCCTGTCATGAATCTGCAGATAATGTGTGATTTTTATTTGTAGACACAATAATTACTCCCATATAATAAAAGTCTCAGTGGGACACCAGTTAGATTCAGTAATATGGCTCATTTTATAATTAAACAGAATTTATGGCCACAGTGGAATTTTATAATGTCCTTTATAGAGCTAACTGAGCAAAACACAAAACCACTGAAATATTTTAAGCAATTCAAAGTACAGGTCTACCATACAGGTTATTCTTGTCATCCTTTTTTTAGCTGTTACTCATACTAACAGAAATGGTGTTTTTTGTGACTCGTATGTTAAAAAAAAAAATGAAGTGGACTCAAGAAAGAATTTTCTACATTTGAACCTGAGTGACTTTCTGTGTGGATTTTGCATAGATTGTTCTCCCAGTGTCTTTTGATTTCTCCGGGGTATATTCTGCCTCTTGCTTAGCATTAGGTGGTTTAGGCTTCAGCTCCCATCAACCACACAAATGAAAATGGATGATGTACACCAAAAACCACATGAAATTCAATTTTTGTAAATGGGACTGGATTTTAATGAGATTCCCAAAACAATTTGGGAAAGGCCAAGCATAACAACAACAAAAAATGGCATGGGATAAATAATATATTTACTGTGGACGTTGGATACATTTCAGGAAATCAGATTAACAAACTTGAGGATGTACACTATGTTTGAATAAACATAAGGAAATCATAGGAAGGATTTCTATGTGATTAAATTGCTTTATTTTAACGTTAACAATTCTGTTATTCCAACTTAATGTACTTGAGTTGGACCAACTTAATTAATGATGAATCAACTTATTTACTGCAGTTGAGTCCAACTATTTAATTGAGTTAATCTAACACATGCAAATTAGGTTAGTCCAACAGAAGTACTTAATGCTAATAGAAGGACATTAATTAACATGGAAATCCTGTCCATGATTATTTTAAGTTCATTTAACAAGGTTTTTTTTTTGAGTGTTCAACAAAGTCTAGACCCTGGTTAACATAAAACTTGTCATCCGCATCTTTTTTTCCTCCAATTTAATGGATTTCTAACAAATTTCACTCCACACATCCTTTTCCACTTGTCCTTATCAGGGTCGCGGGGCAGCTGGAGCCTAACCCAGCTGTGATAGGGAGAGAGGCAGGGTACACCCTGGACCGGATGCCAATCTATCCCAGGGCTAACACAAAGAGACAGACAACCAACTCACATTAACTATTTTAACCTAACCCCACTAACTGCAAGTCATGGGACTGTGGGAGGAAGCCAGAGTACCCAGAGAGAAACACAGAGAGAACATACAAGGCCCACTCCAGTTGATGGATTCAAACTCAGGACCTTCTTCCTGTGAATGCCACTGTACCATCAACTGGTCCCGCCATGCTTAAAAAAAAAAAAGACTAGAAAAGCTTTGGTTACAAAGCTTGATACAGAATTTTCTTCACATTTTTGTCCTTGACAGGTTAAACCACAGTAAATACCAATAGCATACTCGTGGTGTGCGTATGTTTTTCTGCCTCTTATAACCCCGGTGACTTATCCGTGGTTAGAAGCCTTGTGTGATCTTGTGATATCATGAGTCCAGGCAACTAACCACTCTTGCTCGATTGTATCACATCATCTCAACAAGAATAAATTTAACAAGTGTTAAATTTTTGAATTTCATTCAGATTGTATATGATTTAATTACGTTCACCATAGAAAAATAAAATTATTTTTTTCAAATTACAAGTTAGCAAATGTAGCAACCACCGAATTTCACTTTTTTGAGTGTAGAGCATGCAAAAATGTAGAATTAGACCAGAGCCTTAAAAGCAAAAAATTTGCTCTTATAACTAATTGTGTTGTCATCATGAAAAATGTGCACGAAAAATATTGTCAAACATAAATAATAAAATATATCTGCGGCTTCGACCTTACTGGTCCAAAGTAACTGTGACTCTCCTATAAGTCTGAAGCCTGCCAAGCTAGATTCTCTCATGATAATGCACTCTTAATTCTCTCAAGAATCCAGCTGCCTCACAAAGTAACCCTAGGTTGTATGAACTCTTTTTTCAAACTTGAATCACTGAAACCCATTATGCCCAGTGTGATTAAGAGGTCTGCAACCAGCACCCATTTATTGAAGTCACATGTGTGTCACTTGTATAACATGTCAGATGAACAAAGTCATACAGTGGTCTCCTGTGGCAGAAAGACCGTTAGAAGTAACTCTCCAGACAACAGAGAAGTTACTGGATGGATGCCTGCTAATGCAACTTAATGGTACCATTTGTGACTCTGCAGAGTGCATCAATTTAAGCCGCTTGTCCCCTTTCTCACATCTCAAGTGTTGTTAGACTATACGTGTTCTGCGTTCTGATGAACCTGTAGCTATGGAAACTCATTCTCGAGTGCTAACTTGTTCAATAAAACACACTTTGAGCACTACACGGCACTTTCGCTTAAGTGCAGTTTTCCGCTTGATAGCTTATTGCAGAGGCCTTGCACCCATTATCCCAATGTTGATCGACAACAAAATGATAGACAGTCTCTTTTTTTTTCTTTCTGGGATACACAGCGGGGCTTTTTTCTGAATGAGTAGTCAGACTCATTGACAGTGCTGACATGTTGCAGTTTCCATTCATGTTTTTGTTTCTTGGCTTGTGGAAAGGAGGAGCACTAAGAAAGAAAGAAAAAGAGGGAGGTTTACTAGTTGTCATGCTTTTCTCTGCCAACAAACTTGTTGCTTATTTTATTTTTGCCTTTCCGTGGGATGGCAGTAAACACTTTTTCTCAGTTTATTGTTATTCATTAAATTTAGCTGAAGGAGGAGGATAACAAGAAGGGGGATGGGATATGGGATAGAGTGGTTATTTGAGAACCGCAGTTCATGACAACACTCAAATAAACTTGACAACTTTTTAAAAATGTGTATGTTTATGTAATCTATCACTAATTATGGAATTCTTCTATTAAAAAGGTGTAAATGCACTTTATATAAAGAGTCGAACTGTCTGTTTATGATTTTTGCTTCCCATATGGAGGACCACGGGAGCCTGAGGAACTGCTGATACTTGCTTCATGCTGATGACTGATGAGGGCTGATAACGAAAAATACTCTAAACTGAACAGCAGTCTAGCATTCATGATTACAGTCAGGGATTTGCCACGATTTCACTGCAGTAGTAGGTAGTTCAGACAAATTGCTGCTCAACTGGAGGATTGAGTTGTATTCAGAAGGCATTCATACACATAATCAGGAAACATCACACCCCAAATGGCTTCAAACTCTCTGTTGAAAAAGGGTTGGGTTTTTTTTAATGAAAAAATGTGGCATGCCATCAGGGCAAGCAAAGCAAGCAGTGCTTCTCTAATGAAATCTAAAGTATTTAAAATGAGCCCATCCTTAAACATGTCTGTGTAGGTTCTCAGTCATCCAAGTCATGGTAATCTAAGGAGCTTGGAAAGAACAGCGACTTGACTTCTTTAAGTTTCTTGAAGACGTTTCACCTCTCATCCGAGAAACTTCTTCAGTTCTAAGACAAAATAGTGGAGAGTGGGAGTAATATTGATCCAATAACACTGACTGAGAACATTTTTCTGCAGAATAATTACTTGTACTTTTAATAATTTATGCACGGTTTTATGTGTAGATTGGGTTTTTTATAGTGCTTTATGGCTACATATGCAAAAGGAATGGTCCCCAAAAAATCTCCTTTACTGCTCATCATTGTCAGCTAAATATTTAACAGATAGCTAAATAAGTAATAATATTTTATTAATTCTTCAGCCAGGAAGGAGTGCAGAAAAATGAAGATGCCCAGGATGAGAGCAGCAGGAGGCTGTCAGCATATACAGATGAATAAAGGGCAGGACAAAACAGTATCTTTTAATTCAATCCAGTTTGTCTTGTCATGAAAAAGGGGGAAGACTGTTTTGGTTATGGTGGTGGGGTGTCATTGTCTCTACTTGCTTTTCTGTAAAGTCACAGCACAACACTGGCTTTGATATGCTGTTTTAGTGAGTCTGTGATGGAATATTTTTGTTGCCAAAAAAGTTTATTTTATGATTTGCTCTCAAAATTTATATCTAAGCTATAATTAAGCTTGTCAAAACTGGGGTTTTGTTCCTGATTAAGGATTTAAAGGTGGGTGGTAAAACAAATACTGGCAGATATCAAGTAGAACAGAACATTTATTGTATTTTAGTGGGCTGAGCTGTCAAATTTCCTCCCAGCGTATGTCTTTAAAAGAAAGCCAAGTCATTACTGAAACTTTTATAAATACTTACATAAACACAACTTTTATTCTTAGACAATGTTCAAACTCAGGGTTACAGAAAGTAGCCAATTTTTTAAAAGGAAAAGGAAAAGATGATGTGATCTGCTGCAAGAGGATCCTGGGTTTGAATCCACTGTCTGTCTGAGGGGCTTTCCCTGTGGAGTTTGCACATTTTCTCTGTGCCTGCAGTGGTTCTCTCTGGGGACTCCAGCCTTACAAAAGCATGTATGTTAGGTTAACTGGCTGTGTGAGCATGAATGAATGTCTGTGTTAAAGCCATGCAATAGACTGGCCCCCTGTACAGGTTGTAAGCCACCCTTCAGCCTATGACAGCTGGGACAGGAAACGGAAGGAGTCTTTGTCAAATTTGGTTTATCTATTCCTGAAGTCCCAAGGAAGTTGTTTGGAGAAGTCAACTAAACTTGTTTTCTTTAAAAAATACCTTATAAAATTAATAATGTCCCCAGCGTCCCAGTGTCACAGCTGTCCAGTATGTATACTGTCACTTCAATGAGTATGTCAGTGCAAGAAATCAATAGAATCAAGTTTGAATATGATTATTTAGCTCTGCTCCTTAGGTTAACGTTGGACTTTTTTGTGAATTGACGGTGTCTGTGTGGTAGCCTATTTCATGTTGTAATTCCAGTGATGAAAAATGTGCATGTTTCAACGTGCACATTTTGGATGAACTCTGCAATCAAGGCAACGTAGTGAAGTGTCAGTAACATCTATCCATTAACTCTCATGCGAGAAGTGTAAAGCACTTTGCAACACGTACATGTTGGTGTTCCACTCTTGTGACTTTGAACCTTAAATAAACAGGGACCCATGTATTGATTACTTAAGAGACATAATCAACCTGTATATGATTTATAATTCGTAGATAGCATATAGATTGTACAAGGCCTCAAAAAATGATTTAATATTGACCTCAGCCTTAAGTTTGATAAGAAGTCCGCTGGACTTTAGTGGGCAACTTGAACTCTCAGTAACCATGACATAGCTTTTGAACTTATCATTTAAAATATTTAAAAATCGGGATGAGCTGTTTGAGCTTGAAAAGCAGAAATGTATTTTCTTCATGTAGGGTAATAAAATTGAGCAAGGCAACCTCTACTTTAATCCGATGTATCTTTGCTTCATATCAGATCATATAATATTATGCTACATATTCAAGAAGCCAATATTATTTCATTTTATTTCATTTTATGGTTGCTGAATTTGAAATAGGACATGAACTGTACCCTTTTGGGTTGGTTTTTTTTTTTTTTTTTTTTTTTTTTTTCAATTATTACTTTACAAATAATCTTGTGATGCAAATGGTTCTTTTTTTAACTGCTAATTTCCAAAAATACTATTTTCAGCTTTCCAAAGCTCCATTTTAGGTCACAGTGCCCTATAAATACATGTCTTGAAAACGAGCCATTAGCTGCACACTACTAGTTATCTGTAATGCCCGGGATTGCATTTCAGGAACTATTTGTAGTTGCTGCAACTGATAATTTACCCGAGCGGGAAACTATTTTTGAACACAATGCTTCTGTCAAGATGTTCTTGCCTGAGGGCTGCACACCCAGTGTCTGCTAAGTATGCTATTCATGGTTTGCATAGGGCTATTAGGAGCCCACCAGAAATAAATCGACCACAAGTCAGCAGTACAGAAACCCACAGGTGGCACATGCATCATTGGCAGGCCTATTGCAGAGACATGGCACAGGGTCAACCTGATGATGCAACCTAATGACCCACGACAAATTGATTTGATAGACAAATACCACTACAACAAATGAGCTTTTATGGGCAATTTACGCCCCCCCCCCCCTCCAGTCTTCTTCAGTCATCATGTCCATTTTCACCAATAGTGGGAGGGATTTCTTCAACAAAATACCAGACAATTGACCTTTCTTAATTTGCACGTCTCTCCTTCCTGCAGGCAGAAAGCACTTACATACAGTAAAATGCCCGCTCACTCTAATTACGGGTGCTTCTATCCTCAATTGTTGGTTCATGCTGGTACACAAAGAAAACTTAAGAGCAATGCTAAAAGCACAATCAGAAAATACCTGAGTTGCATCAAGCTGACAGATGAGTCATAAGGATACGTAACCACGTGAAGCCGGTACAAAAGGCATGACCTCTCAATATGATACACTCAGAGTGTGCAGATGTTTATGCATCAGTGTTGCAAAACGCATAAATGGAGCCCTCTCTATCATTTTTCTCTCTCCATCCTTTTTTTGAATGTATTTTCTATTTATTTATTTTTTTTTATTATCAGGAAATCTCTTTATGGAGCTCCTGCAGATAGGAAACCTGTTTCCATGGGGACTGCTGTCTTTCAGACTGGCTGGATGTGTGTGCGTAAGACAGTCATGCAGCTTGAAAAGAAAAGTTTTCAGTTTGATATTTAATGTTATACTTAGCCATTGACGTAAAATAAAATTGCTGGAAGCAGTCTTAAAATTTCGCTCCAGTTAATCAATTGCTCAATACGGTATAATAGGTGCAGCACACAGAGTGTGCACAGCAGATCATAGTGCACAAGGTTAAGTATCTGTTGTATCAGATATACAGCAGAGGCTTTCATGGTTAACAGGGACACTTGTTCAAGATGAATGATGCTTTTCCTTAAAATCAGGAGTGGATGCATCCATTCTTTAAAGCCTGTGATGTTAGATTAGGATTTGCACATTCACGTATACATGTGCACTTTGCATGACCAATGTGGACTCAAGTGACCATTGCTTTTTCATCTTTAAAAGTCCGGAAAGGTTACAGCATTTTGTTTTCATACTCTGCTTACACTCTTGTGCACAGATGACTATAACAATCAATGCAAAGTTGCATAATTCAAAACCTGCGATTATGAAAGTAATTATTTGTAAATGTTACTGTCATCACATAGGTGCAGGGAATATAGCAGTACTCATGCATGCTGTTGAGGTTGTTTGGATTTAGTATAAAAGTGATTGCATACTGCCACCCAGTGTAGGCACCATGTTTGCGTAAAAGTCACAAAAGTATGACTCAGAAATTAAAGTTTTATGTTTATTAAAAGCAAACAAAAACAAACAGACAAAAAACACAACACATGGAATCAGAAATTCTCCATCCTCCATGTTTGAAATGTCTGACATCATTGTGAGAATATATAAATCGGACTGCATCTGTTTGCTGTCAAATATATCCAGATACAATATGTTTATTTAAGTTTACATTCTTCTAAGCAAACAACACTCATAATTACACCATGTGCATGTCAAGACAAAGTTAAATAACACTGAGTCATTCAGACTGGAGGATATCATGTTAACAGCCACAAACAGAGAAGAAGCACTACTCATTAGTATGGCATAATTAAAGGTTATGCTATACTAATAAGTGGTGCTTCTTCACAATACTGATGTAATTTTTAAACTAGTCAGCATCAGTTAAAACTGTAGTCAAATGCCCCATGTTTCTTCAGTGTTTGACTTTTCCCACACTGGTGAGTCACTAATTGTAGGCACCATCATGAGTAACACAGAGGAGGCACAAGCACTTCGGAGTCTTTTCAGCTCAATACAAAAAGGAAACACAGTCTGACAGCACTGACCCAAAGATAATTGATTTTCATTATTCGTACAAAGGGCAAAGAAGACAAGAAAATAACAAAGCTGCAACATTTGATAAACATAAACATTTTTTTGGCTTAGTTTCAATAAAGGTCACAAATAGATAAAGATAAACTGGATAAAATCTAATTACTTTATTCAGTCGTCAGTAGTAGAGAAGAATTAATCTCAGTCTGACGTTATCCATTCACAGAATACAGAGCTATATTCAAACTTCGTTGACTAACTTTTTGAATTTCCCCTTCATTCCTACGCCAGAGATGAGCTGCATAAGTCAGAGACTGGCAGACCTTGACAACCGATGAACTCTTGTGAAAGTGACGTCTGAGTGAGTTCCTCGTTTTAGGGCAATGAACTAATACATAAATATAAACGGCTGTCTTACATACTTTCTGTCTACTCTCAAATGAGGACTACTGTTTAAATTTTTATGCTGATAGTGCTGGTAGAAATTTAACGAATGCTTCTGCGTAAGTAAAGGATACTTGTTTAAAGTTTTATGGGATGCACCGAGGGCGCTGAGGTGCAGGTAGAATACCTAGAGTGTAGAAAGTAGGAAAGCTGTGAAACAAGTGGCAAATATTTTATCAGCCAAATTTCTGGCATTTTCTTAATTTGTAATGCACCAAGAACATTAAATACCTAACTATCACCATTCCCTATACAAAACAAAGATACTTTTGTACTCAAATGTAACCAAACCTCATTTTACTTGTGCTTGCTTGTGCTATTTTCATAGCACAAGCAAATTATATTAGCCTTCCTGGAGGAGCATCACCTCAAAGTATTTTTGAGTGTGAATTTTTGGAGAGGATACAACAAAAACAACATTCTGTGTAATTTGGAGAACTTGTTATTTAAAGATTGTAAGAACCGAAATAGCTGTGTTCAGTTGAAACAGTTGGGAGTTATGCTAGGTCATATTTCTCCATGTAACTAGTAATGTGTTAAAAGTCTTGAGTCACCCCTCATTTCGTCATATTTTGCTGGGAAAATGGGAAATAGGTGCAGAGATTTACTGAAGCATGAAAATATACATGGAAATACTACATATATAATTCAAAACTAGAGTTTGAGCAAGCTTGAGAGCCAATATTTGGTATGACCACTTTTATTCTTTAACACAGCCTGAACTCTAATAGGCAAGCTTTCTTGTAATTTCCTTAAGTAGCCATCAGGAATAGTTCTCCAGGCTCCTTGAAGGACATTTAAAGCTCTTCTTTAGATGTTGGCTCCTTTTAGTTCTGTTCTCTGTCAAGTTGATCCCACAATTTCCATCAATTCTGACAAGATCTGGCCACCACTGGCTGAAATGAAGCCAAAAACCATGATCGTGTTGGCTGTAGGCATTCAGTGTTGTACCTCTCTCCTGACTTCCTCCAGACATACTGACGATGATTTAAACCAAACTTCTCTAATTGGGATTCATCAATTCATAAGACATTTTGCCACTGATTTTCAGTGAAGTTCTTGTGTAATTTGGCGTACCTCCGCCTCTTCACTACATTGCATAATGGCTTCTTCAGAGTCACCCTTCAACTGGAAACATTTCTGAACGGTAGATGGATCAACCGAAGGTCCAGATGCATCTCTCAGGTCTGGTGTCAGGTGTTTGCTGGATTTTTTTTTCTTCTTCTATTCTTCTATTTTTTGAGGGCATGACTTATTCATCTGTTGTAGATAGTTTTTAGACCTCCCACTTCTAATTTTGTTTCGGTATTTTTGGGTTAAAATATGCCTTTTCGCAACATTAACCCTGCACTTGAGAAGTTTTAATCATTAAAAAAAGCGTCTATTTATAGTTTGTGCTGAGACTCTAATATATTTTATTAGAACATTCAGTAAGTTTTACTTTTTTGTAAAGTCACTTCAGGTTATTAAATATTTAAAAAATGCAGTGGGATATTACTCAGCGTCAAAACTATCTGTCTTAGTGAGTTTTTAAAATATTATAAATAAAACATAGCAAAATCAAAATGCTCTGAAAACAGGTTATAGAAAATTTCATGCAGTTGACTAATTGGGAAAAAAGATACATGGGCTACAACCCTGACTCTCTCAGTTGAGCCAATATCCATATATCTGTGCGGGTTAAAAGATATTACTTCTACAATGGATTTGCTAGATTTTATATCTGTCACTTACACATCTTTCCACTGAGTGAATGATTAATATATCTGACCTCCCAAAACAACAGCGATACAGAGAGAGCTCTGTAATGTAAAAGCAATCTAACACACAAAGAAGGCTAAATAACACTGACTTCAAAATCAAACTGCGTCACACCTTTACTTGTTACTGCATAATTAAAACCTCCTCCAGTCGGTGCCCTTTTCACACTTTTGAATCACTAATGTAGTTGCTCATTATAAAAAAAAAACGGGCGGGAGTACCCCCTCTGTTTATAATGAATCTGTTTATTTCAATAGAAAAAACTAATTGCATTGTTGAGTAAATAACAGCTTCTCAGTTGTTAGATTTGTGGGATTTGTCAGAGGGCAAGAATGAGCAGACAATATTGAATTAAACTGTCAGGATTTGTGATGGTGCATTTTTGTTTTTCCATTTTATTTATTTCATGCGAAACATCATGTGAATATGAATAAAGGAAAGACGTTTCAGAGTGTTCCAGCAACTGTATTTGTTGCTCAGAAAAACTCCAGTTAAAGTAGTCATAAAAAAGAAGGCATATCTCGCAAAATAAAGACGAAAGGTGAGTACAGCCAAAAACGAAAAACTTTATTTGCAATTACTTAACTCAGCTGAATTCGCAATATAAGTAAAGAAGCACACTTTGAGGTTTCTCATGTGAGTATTACAAACACTGTTGCTAAGAAAAAAATGTGTATTCCCCAATTGGCTGGCAGTGGTTATAAGTGGCTGCTGGCTATCACTGGGTGAAATCAGTTGCAAAGAAGGCGATGCAAAAAAAAACATTTTTTTCTGCAAATAGTTGTTAATTGCTCACAAAATGATAGTAAAACTTGTAAAACTTGAAAAAAGTGTGATGCAAACAACAAATGAAGGTTTCCCTTCAAAATTAAAGTTGTGCCTCAGCACTGTAGCCAACGTGTTTCAAAAGGTGCTTTAACAGAAAAATGGCCTCCATTTGTGCTTTGTGTCACACTTTTCACAGTTTTATTACAGCTCAGAAAAAAGCTTGCCAGTGTTTATAAACAAGACTGTCAACTCCATGCAAACTACAGACAACCACAAGAAGGTTTTTGACCTCTGGAGTCACAATGAGGTTTTTCCCAACTAGGTGGAGATACAGATATTTTCCCTAGATATACGTGGGTCGCTTGAGAAAAATGGGGTTCAGTGGCCGTTCTCTAAGCCTGTTTGACCGGAGCTTTACCCACCCAAAGCAGTGAGTCAGGGAATATTAATTTTCCCCCTCATGACCAGTGGTTGCCAGATGGTCACAGACTAGTCTCAAAGCCTGTTTGACTGGGACCGGGCTTTGAAGAAGGTATCTGCAAAATCTCTATTATAGAAATCTGACAACACCTCGGCCAAGTACTCACTCATGCTTCTTTGAAATCCACTACCTGGAGTGCATCTCTTGTTGGTGCAATGGAGTGTAAAATCCTCAGATGAGTCCACTCAATCACAAAGAAATTGCCAGACACACAAATTTCCACACAGATCCTCATGTCCACCAGTCTGAAGATAAAAATTTAACAGGTGCTGCTTAAAGCACAATGCAGCACAATGCAGTACAATGGAAAGCACACCATTTACTCTCTTCACACTACCAAGGCTGACCCACTGAGAGCATGAGCAGCTTTTATAGCAGTGTTGATTGTTGCCCAGTGGCTCCACAGGAGAAAGAGGCAGTGCCAATCTGCACCATTATTCCTTAACCCTATAGCCTATATTTTTCTCATGTGCTTAGGTCCATTGGCCTGTTTAACCCTTTAATGCCTGAACCATGAAGTAGCTGCCTTAAAATTGTTTTGTGAAACTTCTGACAAAATTTTAAAAAACATATTAATTTGCATATGTGAGTGTACTTTTTTTTTAATCATATCTGTTATATCAGCCTTTTTTCTTTTTTTTTTTTTTTTT
>VUQG01015318.1:26259-43768 GCA_015106755.1 Etia nguti
GCAATTTATTGATAAAAAATGTGCCATGCAGTTTAATTCAGTTTTTCAAACCACAGTTGTCATGTTTCTAAGGACATGTTTGTTAGGCTGATTAATCAGAGATTCTAAATTGACCATAGGTGTGTAAATGAATGTGAACTGCCCTGTGATAGACTTGTTACTAGTTACTTGTCCATAAGATCTTTTCAATTTTTTTTTTCTTTTTATTGCATTTTCCACTTTGCAAAAGGAATCCCGTTATTAAGAGTAACATGACATTAGGGGTAACCTCCATTAAGTGGCATCCTCCAGCACCAGAAATAGGACACAGGAAGCTCTTTGAGACTTCTGAGTGCAGGTTGACATTTTCCAGGATGAACAAAATGGAAAAATAAATGCAAAGAAGGCATTTTTGGCTGACTCGAGAAAACAGGGTCTGTTCATCTCTTGACATGTCAGGACAGCATAAAATGTAGTCGGTGTTGTCAAAAAAGCAGAAAAAGAATACTTGTCATAGGTGAATACATTTATTAAATTATAGTGATTACTTAGTGGTTTACTACATTTTTTTTATCCTTTTCCAGTCTTGGTATTTTTACTATTATTAATATAAATTCTCTTGCATAATTTCTGTTCCTGAAACTGCAGAAACATCAGTGTGTACTGACAAACTACTACAAAACTTTCATAGCAGCATACATACAGCAGACAACAAAACAATCATATAAAATGAGGTGTAGAGATAGAAATAGGTAAATAGAGTTTAGAGAGAGATAAATAGATATTTGATATTCATTTATATGTGATATTTAAGCTTTTTTTTTACTGCTTATGAATCTTAAATAGTGTTCTCAATACTTTGTCATTTGCAAAATGAAATGAATAAATAAGCTTCGTTTCTACAAGGTGTAACCTTTAATTTCTAAATGGAAGAAATCAGTGTAATGAGGGATCAGCAATGTTCCATCAACTCCCTTTCTTATGCAAACACCCAATCAAATTGTTACTCGAGCATAAAATTCAGCTTGGCTCAATTTATTCCAATGAGGATTTTGTTTCTGCAGCAAAAAACCCCCACTGAACAGACAGAGTATAAACACAATGGCAACAGCAGTGCAGGTACAAAATCAATAAAGAACGAGGGAAATATCTTCAAAGCTGTTGATGCACACTAGTGTATCAAATGACGCATGTTACCTAATTAGAAAATGTAAAATATTATTTTCTAATGGGATGGAAAATTAGAATTTAGGTTAAGGCAGACGTAATTTCAATCCCTTCCACTTTTGAAATCACACAAACAGTGGGAACAGGTTGGTGTCCCATATTATCACCCACTGCTAAATTGAGGCATGGTGTGAAAAACAGTCCTTTGTGATAGCGCTAATAGATGGACACACACACTGGAAGAGGGGAAATGAAAGAAATTGGATATCTCTAATGTAGTGCCATTAAAATAGGAGACTCTGCTGACTGCTACTATACTGAACACCACCTTGTCAACATGTTGCATCCACTGAGAGTGAATTAAAACGTGAAGACAAACATGATGGACGTCACAAAAAGTGCTTCACCTGCCCCGATGAGGTATGTGTTAATTGTCAGAAGTCTCTGGTTGCGTAACTCAGAGGAGTAAATGAACAGTTGCTGAAATAATCATTTATTAAATTATTGTTTTGCAAAATTATTATTTTTCCTTAAGAAAATCTTCATTTATTCTAAAGAAAAGAACAAAAATTGCAAAATATTCAAAAAAAAATTCTAAAGATTTTAAGAAACTCATTTATCCATCCTACCTGCTTTCAGGTCATTTACAGGTGGAGCCGACAGACCTCTCATCCATCATATTGTTCTGTGAAGCTGTGTGAGGTCATGTATACACTAAGAATGTCAGTCTGTCACAGGGCTGACAGGTTATCAAAATTCACATTTATACTGTAACTACTTTCTAGTTCAGTGTGCTCATTTTTACTCGTGCAAGTAAAATGGAGAAACTTGAGGTTATATTGGCCAGGCAGGGGTTTACTACTCAAAACCCATGCATCTCCTTGATGCATGGGACAATTAAAAAGTGCATTGCAGTTTGCTGTGCTTTTAAGTGATTGCAACTGATACAAAGACAATAATGTATTTTTATCCCACAAAAAAATAAAAATAAGCAGGGACATTAACACAGGATGAATAATGTGATGTTCTCTGCTACTCGTAAAAGTAATAGCATGAAACTTGTTCTCATCAGGGGACTGGAAGGGTCTCTTGAGTTTGTTGAGTCAGTCGGAAGTAGGCTGACCCATTTCCAGAGCACGTTTATTTTCAGGTTTTCAGCGAAGGTCAAACTCAGCCAACGTCGTTTCTGTTATTATATGCAGCACTACATGCTATAATAGGGGTCTGATCATTTTGTTTCTTTGTGTACAAAACGTGTTATGTGATTACTTACTGTAGGTGACAAATTCCCGGCCAATGGACTGGTTACTTTTGCGCTTCCCAAAGAACTGAGGATTTAAACAGTAATCTGCAACATTAAGTAGAATATTCATCTTTGCATTACCTAGTCAGTCAACTATAATCTCATTGCACACCAACAAAAATGACCTGACAGTAATTCACTAAGTTTCGGTAAGTTTAGTTTTATTTTACATTTTTAATTTTCATTTATTTATTTATTTATTTATTTATTCATTCATTCATTCATTCATTCATTCATTGCTGTGTTTGAATATGCATAAATGCCATCTTGGCTATCTGAAGCTGTCCTGTCACTGCAGCACCGTTTCTTTACAGACCACTATGAATTCAGTTCTTACACGTCCATCATTTTTCTTCAGACTAATCTCACTGTTGCATAGTCCCAGCCTTGATTCCACAACTGTGCTGAATATAATTTAGATAAAAGCTGTCCAAGGACACAAAACACAATGACCACTTGATGTAATGACAAAGAGACAAGGCTGTTTCGCCATGCTACCAGTAGATGGCAGTGAGAAGGCTTTCAACTGTATTAGACATGGTGCATTGTGGCACATCCCAACTCTGCTAAATGTATTAATGTTCGGGCTTCCGTTTCTTTTTCTTTTTTTCTGTTGGTTATCAATCAATCAATTGTTTTTATTACTGATAGTGAAAAAAAAATAGTTAAAGGAAAATACAACAGTTATTTCTGACTGTCTGTTGTGGACAGAAGGCATTAAAACGGCTTATATCATCAGCAGCATATTCACCAAAACGGGATAAATGTAAATATGTTTATACTGCATTAAATGTAAGTTTTTTTGGTAAACCTAGTGGATTTACCCTAAAAAGTTGGTTCTGTTCATCTGGTTGGAGCATTTTCAGTGGGTGAAACATTTCATCACACATCCAAGTGACTTCTTCAGGCTCAGCTGACTGCAGGTTTCCCCAACTTTACAAACAGTACCGTTGAACAATGACTGAAACTAGCCCACTGAATAAACAATGGGCTGTGAGCTCAGTTCCTTGATCATTAATATGCAAATTGTCCTGACCTAGTAGATTTAATGCAGGTAACATGCTGTGCAATAAATGGTTGTGCTTATCAAATGATCTTTTTCATTTTTGAAAGGTGTCTCTGAATGTGCTTTTGATTATAGGGTAGTGTAAGGAAGTGCTTTTCCATTTTCTTTATCATTTCTTTCTTACACAACAATGTACTTTTCTATAGTATTTTTATCATGTAGTCCACATCTACTAGCAATTTACATTAACTCCAGTGGAAAAGAGTGTTTGTGTGGAAAAACTAAGTACACCGTTACTGCTTCCATGGGTATTAAGAGGGTAAAAAGCAGCTGCGTGCTGCTAATTAAATGAGCTTATTTGCATTCGATTGGGCATCCCTGCAAAGTACAAAATGACAAAAAATCCAAGATTTACATCTCTGACTCTACAGGCTTCAGTTAGCAAGCTAAAGGTGACAGTTCATGACAGTGCAGTTACAAAAGACTGAACAAGTAGGGCTGGTTTGGAAAGGTTGCCAGAAAAGAACATAAACTTTAAAATGAACATTAGTTTTGCAATGTTCCTTATTAGTTCCTTAACAAAGATTTCTGGAACAATCTCCTTTGAACAGATGAGACCAAAGAGACACCTGCCCTTAAAGCACAGCACCACATATGCCAGAAACCAAACACAGCATATCAGCACAAACACCTCATATCGACAACATGGCGGGGTTGCAGCCACAAGATCCAGGCACCTTGCAGTCAATGAGTCAACCATCAACTCCTCTGTATACCAAAGTATTTATTTATTTTTTCTGAGTCAAACGCGAGGCCATGTGGCAGGATCTTAAGACATTAGTGCATTAACAAAAGCTTGCAAACTTCAGTGAGCTCAAGAAACTTTGTAAAGAAGAGAGTGCCAAAATTAATCTTCAGCAATATCAGAGACCGATAAAGTCATACAAAAAATACTACTTGAAGAATTGCTGCTGAATGGGGTTCTACAAGCTGTTTCAAAGGACTGCAGAGATTCCTTTGAAATCAATGTATATTAAACGTACGTCTTCAGTCTGTTTTAGCGTGTCTCTGTTGTAATGCAGACTAAAGTCCGACAGGTGGCAGTAATAAGCATAACGTCGAATGTTGACAACCTTCCGAAATCCATCAAAGAAGTATGACAACCGGGTTCAGTCCGTTCACCAACTAGACAACATTTCGCTGTCCGGGGGTAAACCAGGTAGGTAAACCAGGTACATCATAGCTTAGTTTTACAAGAACACCGTTCTAAAACTAGATCATTGTAATTTGGGCGGGTAGTTATCCAAGGCGAGAACTTTATCAGCTGGACTTGACTGCTGTTAGTAGGAGTAAACCTAGTAAAGCTAACGTTAGCTTAGCCAGCTATTAATTACCCCTGACAAAATGTAGCGTTAGTTTCTTGTTAGAGCATGTCACTTTGTCCTAGCGCCATTGTTTACTTTAGGAGCTTGTTACAGAGTTGTCGCGAGTGTTGTAGCTGTAATTAAACATATGTCTGGTTCAATTTGTGTCAGGGTGAATACAGAATACAAACGAGTAACTCTTCTTTCTCTGTCGGAAAATATTGAACCGTTTTTTTCCCCGTGCTGTTATGATTTGCTTGATTTTACTACGTAATATGTTACTATGTCACCTGGGCAACCCTAAACTAATGTTGTCATTTCTGTTTCTTGCAGCTGTGAGATGTTTTTACCCCTCGATGGTGCCAGGAACCTACTTGAAAACTAACAGAGCTAGAACAAGGACGCACGCTTCGTAGTCCAGATCTCCTTTCTCTCTTGTTTTCCACTGAAGACAAATGAGTCATGGATCAAGCTGTTGTGGACAATCCTGTTACCCTTGTGATCAGGGCTCCCAACCAGAAGTATGATGACCAGACAATCAACTGCTACCAGAACTGGACTGTGGAGAAACTCAAAGCTCACCTGTCTGATGTGTACCCGAGTAAACCTGTGAGTATCTCACACTTATTTAATCAAAGCTGTTGATGTAAGAGGTTGACTTGCGTGTTAATTTCCTCTGATCATGTTCACACTTTCCTACTTTGCTTTTGTTATCCAAACCAGCTGATCACTCTTGTTGAAGTAGGAGGAGCAGCTGCTGTTATAATACTACTATTTGTTTTGATAGCATACAGTAATGCAGTAGTTCTTTTTTTTTAGTATGCCTCACTTCAGAGGCTAAAATAATTTTATAGCTGGCTATTTTAATCAAATATTTACGATTTAATAAAAAAGATAAAAATTCAATTTTTAATTAAATGGAAACTAGGTCATCAGGATGTCATTAGACTAGATTTATTTATTTATTTTTAATGATTTATTAATCAGCTAAAATGTTCAATATCAATTCATCAGTTAATAGTAATATTTACAAGTGACACACGGAATATGTTGAAGTTATAAAATCAGCTAACACACTCATGCATAATGGTGCTGTGACATGTATTCTGCTCCATATGCTGCAGACAGTGACAGTATTGCGCAAACTGCAGTGAAAGCCACTCTGCTGGACAAACTGTGTATTGATATCATTTCCAGATTTTTTTTTTCTGCATTATTTTACACATATCAGGCAGGAAATGCCTCCATACCCCTATGTGTACATGTTGTTACGTATGAGCTTCACAGTTCCACACAGTTCTGAGAATGAATTGCATTTTTTGTTGTTTCTATAGCCTTTAACTGTGTTTTGATTTTTAGCTCTCACACAGTCTCAACCTTCATTTTGCTTAAATGTACTTTTGCTTTGTGAGTTCTGCTGAGTTCCCTTGTGAGTCATATTACTGTTGAATAATCACTGAGTGACATAGATCATTAACCTTGATGTTTTTTCTGAAGGGAAAGAAATTAGGTTCCTAGAGTTTTTGCAGCTGAAAGAGCCTTGGAGGCTGTAGCTTTGACGTCACAATAGAGGGGAGGCGTTTGTATTTTGGCTTTATCTGCTTGTTCTGATGCAATCATATTAAATACATGGGAGCAAACTGCTTTGTTCATCCAAAGGACTGTACATTTATGTGTAACTCGGGGGGAGTTATTTTGGGAAAACTCCAAAAAAAAGAAAATACTTCCAGTTGTAAGTTGGCCAGGATTTAAAAGAGAAAATGTGTTTTTTAAATAAATGTAGAGGGAATGCAGGCTGTAAGAGGATCACACTCTGACCTTGTTGTAGTCAGGAGAGCTAAATCCACTCTTAAGACCCACTTATTCCAATTGAGGTTACTACAAACCCATCCTTGTTACTCATTCACAGAAAGTTTCTGCCTTTTAATGCTTTGATCATGTACATTTTGAGAGTTAACTCTGTTTTCTTTTAATCTATAATTGTATTTCTGGCATCTTTACCCTTTTAAAAATGTAAAACAAAACTGAGCAACCTAGATTCTTGGTGTTGTTCATAATACATAGGCTTCCTTCTTTGACCCAGTTATCGTTATCCTTTTTTTATTTTTAGAGCTCCAAAGACCAGAGGCTGGTGTATTCTGGAAAGCTGCTGCTGGATCATTTTACCTTAAAAGATGTGCTCAGAAAGGTAAGTTTTTGTAGTTATATACACTGGATTTATTAAAGTTCTTGTAGATTAGTAAGTCTATTGCTCACCACATTTTAACTGCCTTATTTACAAAAATGTATCAGGCAATTGTTGCTCACTATGTTTACAATTTCAACAAAAGAGTCTCTCTGCACTCAAAGTGGAATGGAGTATGGTGTGGAAGAACTGAGCTAGCCTACACAGAAACACCTTCCCACACATCTGAGATAAACTGGAATTGCACTCAAAGGACACTTTGTTAGGTACACCTTGCTAGTACTGGGTTGGACGCGCTTTGGCATTCAGAACTTACATAATGCTTTGCAGTCTAGATTCAACAAGGTGCTGGAAACATTCCTCAGAGATTTTTTTGTCAATGTTGACATGATGGCATCAAACGGGTGCTGCAGAATTGTCGGCTTTACATCCATGATGTGAACCTCCCATTCTACCACTACCACCCTCTATTGGACTGAGCTCCAATATGGAGGCCATTTGAGTACAGTGGCACTTTATTGTCCTGTTTAAGAAACCAATTTAAGATGATTCGAGCTTTGTGAAATGGCACATTAATCCTGGTGGAAGCAGCCATCAGAGTATGGGTACACTGTGATTGGATGGACATGATCAGTGCTAATACTCAGGTAGACTGTGGTGTTTAAATGATGCTCAGTTGGTACTAAGGTCCCCAAAGTGTCACCCACACCACTACACTACCCACCACCATTAGCCTGAACTGCTGATTAAAAAGCGGGATTGAGCTAGGCTTTTGTTTGGTTTATACAAAATTCTGACCCTGCCATCGTGCCAACGTTTTCCAAACTTTTATTGACCAGTTTTCTGTTCTTGACAGGAGTAGCACCCGGTGTGATCTTCTGCTGCTGGAACGAGTGATTATTTAAGTTAATGTTACCTCTGTATCAGCTTGACGCTATCTGGCACTAACAACCATGCCACATTCAAAGTCACTTCAGTCACCTTTCTTTCCCCTTCTGATGCTCAGTTTGAACTAAAGCATGATTACATGTCTAAATGCACAGATTTGCTGCCATGCGATTGGTTGGTCAGATATTTGCATTAACAAACATCTGTACCTAATAAAGTGTCCAGTGAATGTAGTTTGTCATGCTTATGTAATTTTTGTTTATTTCACTGGAACATTCTGTTCTTGTGCAAACAAAACCACCTTATACACAATTACTGGATGTCAACGAGTCTTTGAGTTGATTCCTGACCCGTTTTTCTGCTATCGGCACGGAGTGACTTCACTTTTGTATTTGTTGCTGTGTAGGACCTTTCCTCCTGGTTTTCTTTGTGTAACCTGCAACAACAATTATGTAACCGTAGGTGACACAGCAATGACAAAGCCTTGAGGGGAAACAGTTTTAATGTTCATGTTGATCTTTTTTAGGTAAATTCAAGTCTAATGAATTGATTTTTGAAAACGAAAAACTGGCCGACATATCACCACTAAAAAGAGAGTAGAATGGAGGAGGGGGCAAAGCGAGACAGTGTGCACAGGTATATTGCAGCTCTAATGAGAGTTTATTGTGTTCCCTTTTTTATGTTGTTCTCTTTTAATTGATTTTTTTTTTTTTTAATGTTTTATTACCCAGTGTTCCACTTTTTTTTCTCTGCTTCATCTCTAGGCCACTATTAACGTAATGTATTTTATAATGGGCTTTCCTATAATTGCATGCTGTTTTGTAAAGAAACTCGATATGTTCAAATATTATGTAGGTATTATTAATATGTTTGTGTTTAAGCAGGAACATTGAAAATCTTAAATGTCCTATCTCTTTTGTGAAGTTGTCCTTAGCCAAAATAGGCAGCAGCTCAATTGGCAATAGTTATGCAACAGTAAATCCACAGCATACAAAACTTGCATACATACAGTGTGTACATAAATGGGGAATGACATAGAAAAAAAGGAGGAATCATGTATTTGTCACAATCATCACAGGTTAAGCAGGGATGCTGAGTTACCACAGATTTGTTTAGAAAGAATAGCGCCCCTTGTGTTAATTTTGTCTTGTTTAAACCGGAAGCAACAAGTTTTTCAGCACCTGATTAGGGTATATCCAGATAAGTAATTAACAAAGACAGTAACTTGGAAAACTCTTTTGAAGGATTTAGATCTGTAGCCTTATAGAAAAGCTTAATGTATAGTATTCTTGTCTTTGCATTAATCTAATAAAACAAATGTCCACAAAGTAGATTTAGAAGCGCTTTGAAGTGTTCTTGAGGTTTAAAAATAACAAGTCCAAAAGAATATGCTGCACTTAAGCTGTGTTTGATAATGAGCTGTATTGGCTTCTACAGCAGGACGAGTACCATATGCTCCATCTGGTGTGCGCCTCACGAACCCCTCCCAGCTCCCCAAAGCCCACCCGCAGCTGCAGTAACAAGCCCCAGGAGAGCACAGCCCGTCCCACGGTGGGTCAGCCGTGTACTTCTTAGACCTTGCATTTCATTTCATCATCGCCATATTTTCTTTCATCAGCTACCTAACTGCTGTAATTTGCATCTCTCGAGATTTAAAAACGTCACTTGCCTTTGTTTTAGGATGAGCAAGAAACTAGAACTTTTTTTTCCCCCTCCCTGGTTACAGGCCCCTCAGAACTCGAATGGAGTTGGTCAGGATAGCCAGTCCTCTACGGGAGGGAGCAGTGATGGACTCAGACACCGAGCTGGATCCTTCCCTTACCACCAGATGTATCCACAATTTATGTACAGGTAAGCTACAGGTAGTTTAGGAAGCTGATTCACTAGACCAACTAATGATGAAAATAGAAAAACAATGCAAATACACCTGCTTATAAACGTCATTATTAAGTAGTTTTAACATGTTACTCAATACACTTCCATTGCAACGTTTACATAACAATCTAACTGATTTGGATTTGGCAAGTTTCAGCACAGTGCATCTTAAATAACTGTAGTTTTAGCGTGAGCTGTTTACCGTCTCCTCTTCTTAACAAAAATAAAATCAGTTTATTTAATGGTGATAAACTGAGAATGAGCTCAAACAAAAAAACACAATTTAAGAGATCGTTTTACTTAAATCCAAATAAGACAAAAACACCAACAACTTGCTCTGTGTTATGTGAAGGTTGATAATTGATCCCTGGCTGCTCCAGACTCCAGTTTACTGATTCTGGTTGGGTATTTGACTACTTTTCTTTTTAGAATTTGTAGAGTTCATTTAACATGATTGGTTTCCTGTGACAGACCTGACTTTATAGTGGAGTCCACACATTTTCAATGGAGTTGAGCTTCAAATTTTGGGAAGGCCATTTAAGAACCCGAATGTTAGCCTGCTTTATCCATTTTGAAAACCAGTTTAGAACCAGTTCAGTTTGTCTGTCATAGCATCCCATTGTTTCGAATTTTGAACCGTCTAACTGCTGATTTGAAGTGAAGTTGGAGAATCTGGAGGTGGTCCTCCTTCATTATTCCATCCAGTTTGTGTAATGTACCTGTAACACTGGCACCCAAACAGCCCCAGAGCATGATGCTAGGACCACTGTTATGGTTCCTGAGCATCCTAACCAATCTCTCCTGAAGCTGACAGTTTGGATCTTTTTCCAGACATTGGAAAAGTGACGAAACATCTCAATAACTTGTTCATACATAGATTTGTTTGACCTTATGACCAGCTTGTGTAAATATATAGTTTATCTTCACAGATCTTCACTGAGTTCCTTGGACTTTCCAAATGTGCTGAGTATTTGTCAATCCAAGTAGTGCTCGCACCCCAATCCTTTTTATGCTGGCAAAGAGAAACTACCAGCTGTACTCATTTATGATGACTAATCAGACCCCGCCAAAGTAAAAGACACTGTAGAACCTTCAGCACCACTTATAAAAAGGTTTATTGTGTATATATTTGAGCCTGTATGGATTAGAAAACATCCAAAATAAATTAAAACTTATGCAGAAATCATTAAAAGCCCAAATTTACTATATATATAATGTTTTCATGGTGAGTGTGTGTAAACTTCTCACAACAATCCTAGTGAGGTTGTGTACACATGTGTGAGTTCAGTGAGAGTGTGTTTTCCTGTTATGTCTGGCCATGTGATAAACAAAAGCATTGGTTATATTAGACTAAATGAACACCCTTATTAACAGTAATAATTTTGTTACAATGCTGATGTTTTTCCTTCTGCTCTGACTAAAACCTGTTCTCCAAAAATGGAGAATGTCACTGTTTTCATATTGCACTCTCTCTTTTTCCAGCTGGAACCAACACTCTGCTCAGTCGACCCCTCCCACAAATATGCCCGCTTATTACAACCCCATGACACTCATGTGGTGGCAGCAGCTGTACGCTAGGCAGTACTACATGCATTAGTAAGTCCATTTGTGTTTTAGTCTCTCCATTTAAAAACAAAAATGTTTTTAGGGCCATGTTCAAACAGTGTTACCACCATCTCTCTCCTCCTCTAGTCAGTTACTAGCTGCCTCCTCTCAGCACCTCAGGCCCGACCAGCCCTCGACCCAGTCTAACCAGTCCCATCCCCAGAGTCAACGACCGCAAGTGGGTCGCCACGGCAACCCAGAAGTCCAGATGAATGCCCAAGGAGGGGAGATCCTGAATGAGGAAGAGCTCAATCGGGACTGGCTGGATTGGGTGTACACATTTTCACGCGCTGCCATCTTACTCAGTATAGTCTACTTCTACTCGTCCTTCAGCCGCTTTGTCATGGTGATGATGGCCATGCTGGTGCTTTACCTGTGAGTGATGCGTTTACTTTACGCGTGTGCTTTAAATGCCCATCATTACGATACAGTGATCAGAACGACACTAAAACATTCTGTAAAACATTTTGTTTTGTAATGTGAACTATTTGACCATTCGTCGACACACACATACACACACTCTTCAAACTTGGAAACTGAAATGATGCATATTTGCAGCAGGCTTGTGATACGGTAGCTTTAACTGGGAGAGTTTAGACTTAGTTTACCTTAGTTTTTGTCTTTTGAAGAGGCTCAACACAGAACATCTTGATGGATTCTGGTATTGTTGATTAATAGTGGCTGGCAAATGACTCAAAGGTGCTTTTATCGCTGCTTTCTTGTGGTACTAGAATGTTACATCGTTCCAAGGCGTAGGGAAAAACAAGAAAATGGATATTTAAGAAACAGTCACATAAAATATTGGATTTTTTTTAATATACTTTAACAAATACTCGAAAATCATGGCTGTCTGTACTTACAGTAGTGTTTGTTCTGTTATTGCATTGTTGGGTCTCGTGGGTTTTTTTTTTAAGTGCCTTTTCGGAATTGTGCTTTAACAAAAGGCACTGATAGTGGGTGATACTCGGTCTCATCTCACATCGAAATTCACAACAATAGATCTTATCTTTAAAAAAATGGTTGCCTTCAAAACGAAGGCCACAGTGGTTGAATGCTCTCTGATTAGAGCAATTTCCTGTGTCTTCAAGCGGCGCTGCATTGAAAATTCCCTGTTGTATTTGCCCTAATATAACTGGAAAGAAGTGCCTGAATTTTAAAGTTATGAATACTCAACAGAAGTTTAGATTTTTACAATGCATTACTTTTATATATTTTGCCTTTATCTTAACATTAAGGGCTCTTAGAATATTTATAAAAACATATTTTGAAGACACGATAGGGGTTCGTCATTTTCATACCACACTATAAGTACCTCAGAGATTACTCAAGAGTAAAATTGATAATAAGTTGGTAATGACCGGCACTGTGAAACATTTTAAATTTCCTTTCTTGTTGTTTCTGCCTGCAGGCATCAGGCCGGCTGGTTTCCCTTTAACCTGGAGAACGAACTTCAGCTTCCCGGAGACGGAGGCAATCAAGATGATGCCGAGGGAGAGCCACAAAACCAAGACTTACAAGAAATGGTAACTGCCCCTCTCATCCACCGGCGCTTTACTCAGAACTGACTGGATTGTTATCAGTACCATTTATTTTTTATCTGCGGTACAAGCTGTGAAATGAAGTACCAGTTTCCAGATAGCTGTAGGATATAGTACACCACTTGTCTTGCCACTCTAGTGGCAGGGAAAGATGAGCTAAAGATGAGCTAAAAACACTAAAATGGCATTTTGACTTCATCGGGGAATGAAGAAATGTATCTGTAAGTATGCAGATAAAGTGTGGGGCGTTATGCCTGAAGCTAATTTAGTGGATATCTCATTTCACAGTCTAATATGACTCCTATATTCTAGTCTAATCATGTGCACTGCGCATCAGGGAGAACTATAATCTCACTTGATTCTTGTAATTTGACTTCCCCCGTATAGGAAGGAGTGTTGGATGACGGCTCCGATGATGAGGATGGGGAAAGCGGAGAGGAAGGAGCAGAAGATCCTAACAGCGCCCCCCACACAGGCTTCTTGTCCTCCACGTGGTCATTCATCATAACCTTTTTCATGTCACTCATCCCAGAGGGGCCACCAAACGGCGCTAACTGAACCACAAGCACTATGTGCTGCCACAGTTCCCCACCGAAGCATTTTCTTTAAGAGGAGGGTGAATTCTCTCTCCAGCTTAGGGAAACTCTTTCTTTTAGAATGCAGTGTTACAGTTTCCCAATAGTCTACGTGAAACTTTAAGCAGAACCACAGCAGACCGATTTAAAAAAGAAAAAAAAAGGCAATTTTACGCGAAGTTTTTTTGTTTGTCTGCACAAAGACAAACATTTTAAACTGACCAACGAGAAGTTTGTTCACTGTGTACGAATTGATTGCTATCGACGCCATGTAAACATAGGGACGACAAGTAACTGCTGCATTTTTGGCACCTAAATCTTTATTTTTTCTTTGTAAGAAGCCATTGTTGAAATAGTTGTTTTGCTCGAATTGTAATGAATTATTTGTAATTGTCATTATATTACAATAAGACATTTTAAAAGAGCCACGTTAGTGTAAAAGCTGAATTTCAGTAATTAATAGTGAATCATGTAGCGCCTGTAATACATGAGTTATTTTGGCCGAAGACTTTATGAAACACATTTGTACTGTGTTTAAGTGAAACCCAGTGATGCTGGCTAGTAAGGTGTGATTTTCTTGTTTGTTTTTTAAGGAGAAACGATGTACAACCGATGCTTTCAGACAGTCTCAGATTACTGAATGACAGAAGAAATTATTATTTTGACTGAAGTTCTGGCTGTTGAGAAGACAATAAAAAAAAAAAATCTCACTGTTTTTTGTTTGTTTGTTTTTAAAGGCAGTGCCACTGTGCATCTCTCGATTTTCTGAAAATGACTACTTCTAACTATTTATTAAAATCCTGTTCATTGTAATTTAATCACGTGGTTATTCGTTTCTACTGGGTTAACTGGCAACAGGAACACAAATAATGACTGAATTGTTCACATTGAGCAGGATTTCCACTTTAATTCTCCTATTTCCGGAATTTATTTTTCTCAGGGCTACAAATTGCAATATACTTTCTAGCCGGAAGATACTTTTTTTTTTTTTTAATAAAGAGAATACTTGAAGTGAATAGTTACTGGAATTATTTATTCTAGCGTCTGCTGTGCAAGCTCTGGTCCCGATGCATGGGCCTGAAGCAGTGCTGGGCACGTGCTGCTCAAAAATAATGCTCAATCAGGAGAATTAAAAACTCTAAATTACTGTAGCCATTAATTTAATAACCCGAATAAACTGCTGGGACTGTGATTTCATTTCTGGCAGTACTTCAAAGTGAAGTATCTGAAATCTTTTCCATGACATGGTTTCTTGCGTAGGACATTAAAGCTGAAGTACACTCATGAAAGAACATGTTTAAAAATAAAGTCCTGAACTAAAAATAGGCATTTGCCCTTCCCTCGTCAAAACATATTGTCAAACCGTGGCCTTTGCTTAGTTCTTGTGCTATTCAATGAAAAATCTTCAAGAGATTTAACCTCTTTCCTCCGTGTCTCTTTTCTTTCTTCTGTTGTAACATTAAAAACAGTCTTTGCATTGCACTTCGTCCTGCATTCAGTGGCCGCAGATGCATATAGAGTGTATTCATGTTGACTTGTACATTATCATGAATGAGAATGTGCACAGCTGAAGTGCTTTATTGTCACATAAGGCCATGTTTTATTCAAACCAAATTATTAAGCCATAATAAATATGCGTATCCACATATCTCCACCTATTCTGGATTGGACCCTTCTTTATGCTGACCTTGGACATGAATTTATAGTGTAAGTGCGAGAAAACAAAAATGCATTTTTTTTTTCTATTCTAACAGGCTCCTAGAAACTAAATGGAGGGAAAAAAGAGCGTATTAGTCTCCAGAAGAGATTTAATTGACCATTTAAGTGAACCCACTGCTGTGTGAACTATAAAACTGAAAAAGTGCCTGGTGTAGTCGGCAGTTGTTTATAACAGATCTCTGCTGCCACCTTTTGTCTTCAGAATGGAAAAACATCCGGTTGTCTTCAAAAACCAAAAAAAAAAGACAAAATATTGTGTTGATGTTCGAGAAAGCGTTTTGAGATCGTTTGAGCACTGCGACGCCTTTTCCTGCTGGATGGGAGGCATTATGCTCATAATGGGGGTGAAAATGGTCAGTAACGAGCTTTTTCATTTAATGCTCATTTGGTACAAAAGAGATCCAAAGTGTGCCAAACAATATCCACTACACCATTACACCAGCAGCAGCAGCGTAAACCATTGATACAAAGCATTATGGATCCATGCTTTCATGCTGTTTATGCCAAATTTTGATCCTACCAACCGAGTGTGGCAGCAGAAATCGAGACACATCAGACAAGCAACAATTTGGTGAGCCTGTGTGAAATGTTGTCTCAGTTTCCTGTTTTCAGCTGACAGGAGTGACATTCGTTGTTGTCCCTCACCTACTCTGGCCTCTCTGTTATAAAGTTTGACCCGCTTTTCATTCAAAGATGTACTTCTTAATACCTTGGCTGTAACATTACTTTTTGCCTTCTTGTCACCTCAAAGCAGTCTGCCCATTCTCCTCTGACCTCTGGTATCAACTGAACATTTTCACTCAAACAATATTTTCTCTTTTTCAGATTATTCTCTGTAAACCTCAGAGATGGTTGTGTGGAAAAATCCCAGCAGATCAGCAGTTTTTGACCAGCCTGTCTGTCACCAACAAATATGCCACGGTCCTTAAATCACCTTTTTTCCTTCACTTCTAACTTGTCCATGGCCACATGAGCTGACACTGAGCTGCTGCTGAGCCGTCTATGGTTTAAATGAGAAATAAGTGACTGCTAACAGATGTACCTAATATAGTGCCTAGTGAGCGCACTTCACAGTTCTGGTTTTTAAACCATGTTGAATGAAAGCCTAGGTTATTTATCAAGGTTCAAGCAAGACAACATAAGCTAAAATGTGACCTGTAAATCCTAAAATACTGAAATAATCAGTATTTCTTAAATGAAGACAGAAGACAAATCACCTTGTATTCGTTTTTATTGCTTTTCAACAATCAGCCATGACAGAACAGTCATCGTTCAAGTTAACAACTGGACGCTGTGTGCTTCACTGATGTCTGTACAAAACAAATGCATTTTCTACTCTGTGATGTTGGTGTGACAATAGAGGCCAGAAACTCCTTCATGTTATTGATCGTTTATCCAGATTCATGCATCTTGAATCGAACATCATAATGTGGAAAAACAAGATAAACAACAGGAATTGTAAATTCTTAGCTGGTTGGTGGACGTTATACGTCTCTGATGATTCTAATGACAACATTTTACATTCCATTTTAATGTCCACATATGTAATGAAATAACCACACATAAATTATTATTCCCCCCTAATCAAATATATAAATTAATATAGATGTCACTTCATTCTGGATGTTGACGGCACAACACTTTGACACACACTAATCACTTAGAAAAGAAACAGTACCTCAAAATTGATTACAGAGATTTTATGTTGTGAGCAAACACTAGCTGTGATAGTAGAACACACACACACACAGACAAACAGTATTTAGAGTTACATTTTTAAATGGAAGATTAAATTGAACTACACTGTTTTGAGTCAATGGCTCAGGCTACAACCTTCACACAGACATGGCGTTACACTACGACAGGAAGAAGCCTCTGAAAATGAGCCGTGTCCTCGTTCACTCTCGTTACGACAATCCGTCTTTGGCATTTGGGTGCCACCGCGTATGCCCCTACCTCTCCTCTGAACACTTAAACTATCAGTACTAGACTTGTACACAAAGAGCTTCAACAAGGCACATAAGCTATTGTCCGTATAGTCACTGTAGCTACACACAGACAGAGCAGATTAAACATACACAGAAGTCGTTTGATGAATAATTCTTTGCCTGAATATTAGCCAAGTTCAGGAGTCCGTCCATTGCACAGTATGGAATACTTATTGCTAAAACAGGACAGCTGTCAGCAAAGTAAGAATTCCTAGAATATAGTATATTCTTTTACATATACAGTAGAAATATTTTGCATAAAATGATTTATGATTTGCAACGCTAGACAAATTATCTTTATACCACACGCTCTCTCA
>VUQG01015318.1:43788-65123 GCA_015106755.1 Etia nguti
CACACAGACACACACACAGTAACACACACACACACACAGACACACACACAGTAACACACAGACACACACACACACACACACACACACAAACACACACACACAAACACACACACACACACACACACAGACACACACACAGTAACACACACACAGTAACACACACACACACAGACACACACACAGTAACACACACACAGTCACACACACACACACACACACACACACACACACACAGAAACACACACACACACACACACACACACACACACACACACACACACACACACACACACACACACACACACACACACACACACACACACACACAGTAATAATAATACAATAATATAGACAGTATAAAAACAGGTGCTGCTATCTGGGGGTCACAAATATTCTCTCATTTTTTTGCACCTTTCTAGATGTCATGATTTACAGCGTTAGGTAAAATAGTCGTGATGACAGCAATGAGAGGAACACAGTGGACAGACGGTTAAAATATCAAATGGCGACAGTCAGAAATCACTCAAGATTCCTGAGTTGTATAATTAACATTTGAATGACTGATGTATAAATACAGAGGGAGGAGGAGTAACCTTTTTATTAACACACCATAATTCATCTTAGGTAGGAAACTATACTGGCAAAGTGCTTACTATACAGTACAGACTTCGTATGGCCTCTGAAGTAGTTTTCTACAATATTACAAACAAAAAGAACACAGTACACATACGCGTGATATTTCAATAAGATCACATACACTATGAACAGTGAGGCTTTACAGTAAAAACTAATTTTGAGCAGCAGTATCAATACTGAGTGTTCCCCTAGAGACAGGAGAGATTATTCATGAGCAAATCCGACAAAGATGTACGCAGTAGTATTTGTGTGGTGCAGTAGTAGTAGTAGTAGTAGTAGTAGTAGTAGTAGTATCTGAATGTACCTCTGTCTGTTTTGGTTTGTGTCATTTATTGTGCCAGACCAAATATAAAATAGAATTATCTGGTGCCGACGTTACCTGAATGGCTTTAATCAAAAAGGTTTCAAAGCTGGTGTACTTTAGTGAAAGGTCTCAGTTCCACCTTAAATACAAAGAAACAGAGAATGCTATCAAGAAAAAAAGTAGAGTATAATGAACAGCTAAAATAATAAAAGTAAAATAAAAATATTAATAAAAGTTATGATGGTTTGAAAGTAAAATTCACACAGTTGAACACCCCCACCAGTGAGGTCCCTTCCTTTGGTGTCTGTGCTTTAAATGAGTAATAAATGGCTGCTAGACAGAGAGAATTTCTGAACAGTGAACATCGGTGGGCAGTTACAGCAGAATTCCTTTGTTCCTTGGAGTTTTACCCTTTATAGTACATCTTGGCAACCATTCGTACACATTTTGTACATGAAGGACTTCAAGACGTGTGTTGAAGAAGGACTCGCATCCTTAAGGGAGCTCATCTGGTGCCCTGAAGGAGCTCTGCAGACAGGTTGTGCTGCTCCAGTTCAGTGTGTCCCCTTTCCCTCTAAGATCGCGCCCATCAGTGTGGTAAAAGTGTTGTGAAGGAGAAGGTATTGAGGACAAAAGGAGGTCTGCACAATTTATTACAGGAACGTCTCGGTAGTGGAGTCTCTTCCAGGTGTGTCTGGGCTGACGTCGACTCTAACGCAGGCCACCTTTTCCTGGCTGTTCAGGGATTAACAAATAGAGAGAAAATGAGTGCGTAGGCAGATTTATGGAGGTGTTAAGGGCTGTGAGCAACTACAAATGTGTGATTTCTATCAGGTAGAGGAGTGATAGTTCTTAATTATAAATACTAACAAGACTTTACCAGCTTTTCAGTACACCTTGGTAAAGACGGGACTTAATGAGAGAACCGTGACAAAAAAATTTGTCAACACAAAGCACTGTGCAAAGGTTTTAGAGACTGAACTTAAAGTTAGGATCGATTTTTAAAAATCTAAACTAGACAATGCAAAACAACACAAAAAACCCCACAAAAAATAAGGAAGTGGCCCACAAGGTAAGGAATTCAAGGCAAGAAGATAGCAGATAGATGTTTTTTTTTAATTTGGTGGATAAATCTTGGAAGGCTTCTTGTGTTTACTCTGTGTCTGATTGTCTTTGTCCCTAGATGTTTGAAACTTAGATTTGTGAACAACCATCTAAACCCAACTAGGCAAAGACCACTAGACAATCACAGGCCAAGTCGGAACAGATCTGCATGGAAAAAACAAAGGGCAAAAAAGAGCAATTACTGCAGCAGTAGAAATAGGATGGATGGATGGACTTTGTTCTGTCCACCAGTACATTATTTTATCCCAAATAAATCTAGTGAAATTAATATGCATGTATCACAAAAAGGTTGTTTACAGTGCGGTGCAAAAGTCTTCAGCCACCACATATTTGTTCATATTTTCGTAGCAAGATGGGAAATAGATGTAGCGAAGCATTTGCAAACGTGTTAATAAAACAGTGCAAACATTAATGGAATAACGGTATATAAGACAAAAACAACAGCCTGAAAGTTAATGTTTGCCATGACCCCGTTTCTAAGGATCTTGGAGCGTCTGAATTTCTTAAAGTTTCTTCAAGACATTTCACCTCTCATCCGAGAAGCTTCTTCAGTTCTAAGAAAAAATGGTGGAGTCTCCCAAATTTTTAAACCCTATTGGGAGTGTCCCTTAAGAGGGTCGTTGGCCCACTATTGATCATCTGCCTAGTCACATGAGCCAAGGTGTGAAAACGAGTGTGGGTCACTATCAGCCAAGGTTTCGGGTGAACCCATTGTGAAACCTAGCCCCACCCTATCATGTGACTTACTGGGAACAAATGACCCAAGATGTGAGTGGGTGTTAAGGCGTCTGGGAAGGAATCTCAAAACTGGATTATAGATGGCAGACAGTTGACATCATAAGCCACCCCTTCTGTCCAAAGATGGTCGTTCACAATGGACATAGATGGCTTCTTTCACTCCTCTTTCAAACCATCTGTCTTCTCTTGAACAGATGAATAGCTGAGTCTTGTCCTGTCGAGGTGGCTCTTCCATGTTGTGCCATGCGTTTATGAAGTGGCTGTGTGGTTTCTCCAGTGTAGAGGTCTGAGCACTCCTCGTTGCACTGCACAGCATATACTGGATATAGACCGTTTGAAAGAGGAGTGAAAGAAGCCATCTATGTTCACTGAAGAGGCTTCTCGGATGAGAGGTCAAACGTCTTCAAGAAACTAAAAGAAGTCCAGTCACTTTTCTTCCAAGCTCCTTAGAATACTATGACCTGGATGACTGAGAACCTTCACAGACATATGACTCCCTTTATGTTTCGCAGACTGAACTCTCTTAGGCAAGCTTTCTTGTCAATCTTCCTTGTAATTTAGTTACATGAAGGACATTTGAACCTCTTTATTGGATGTCTGCTGCCTTTTGCTCTGTTCTCTGTTAAGATGATCACATACTACTTCAGTAATGTTGAGGTCCAGACTCTGGGGAGGCCAATCCGTGACTGATAGCTAATCACATGCTCACCAGATAGTACTGCAAGGTGGATCAAAATCTGTACTCTTCTGCATTCATATTCCCATCATTTTTTATGAGATCTCCAACAACAACTGAAATGGAGACTCTACTGTGAGATGCTGTAGACACTCACTGTTGTACCTCTCTTCTTACCTCCATACATATGGAAATGATTTGAACCAAAAATCCTATATTTGCATTCGTCACTCCATAAGTTCTGTTGCCACTGACTTTCAGTTCTGTCCACTCTGACATACAGCCTTTTCTCCTCATTTCCTTTTGACACCATGGTGAGATATGCCAAGTTTTTGGTTAATAGCTCTTTGGTAATTACCTCGTTGGTATGAAAATACAATTTTCATCAAACTGTGTTAATCTTTGGGATCTTTTTCAGAATTAAATAAATAAATGAAAGCAAATTATGTGTTTATTTAAAAGACTGCTGGTAACAAAGAACCTAACTATAAAGCTTAAAATTGGTTCACAACAACACAACACTGGTTCATCCCTTCAGTTAGGTCCCTTTTTTATGCTTCGGTGATTCATAGATCAGCAATAAACGGATTAAAAAACAAACAACAAAAGAAACATTCTTCTGAAAAGAATACAGATACAAGGACTGGACTGAAAATGAGTGCAAAAGCAGCAAAAAATACAAAAATTGAAACACCTTTAGAAAGTCTGCAAAACTATTGCTCAATTCCACTTCAGAAAAATAACACGGAAGTCTGTCTCCTTGAAATAAAGAAATGAGGGGAAGCATAAGACTTTTGCACAGTACTGTGTTTTTCCTCTTTGCATCAACTCACCTACTCAGTTTTTCAAGATACTTGAAACAAATTGTTACAATCTTTGTGACTTTAGGAGATACACATCATGACAGCAAGTATGTTTAGGATTAATGAAACACGGTGCAGTCTGAATGTGGGACCAATCAGAATCCAGTCTGATGGAACCATGTTATAAATAGCAATCATTTCTAAGTGTCTCTACCCTTTGCACAGTAATGCATTACAAAATCTGATTTGGTTTTCTTGGAAAGGCAAACTATGTCAAACTGTTACTGAGGAATTCCATTTTGCAGCAAATATATTCCTGTCAACTCAAGTCAGGTTAACAGCTATAGCTAAAAGAAACAAACTATTATCTTTGCTTTTACAGGATTAAACCGATTTCCGACACTCAAAACTGCAATCGCTGTGGACTTCCAGGCAGTAACTAGCTTCAGTTTTTGACTACAGTGTACATTAAGACAGCACTATCAACCAGTCCCTCATGTTTTTAGTGAGCATAATATCATATTGAAGTAACAGAGTTGGGTGCAGGGGCTCTGGAAAACTCCAAGAGATGGCATAGCTACCTTCCGCTAAGCTTCACAGGTTGGACACAAGACTCTGCACTCGAGTTCACTGCTTTCCACACTGCGGTTTTGGCCATTTCATCAGAGATATTTACAACCAAGGGGTCAGTGTCAGAACTACATGCCAAAATGCAAACACACACACACACACACACACACACACACACACACAGAAACAAAAAGAGAAGACAGGCATGTAGACATCAAAACAGCGGGACAGGATCAGTGCAGGAGAGGCGGACACAAACATGCATATATTAGAGATTAAACCAAATTAACAACACAGTATGGCTGACCAGACAGACCACAAACAAACGTCTGTGTTAACATGTAGCTGTTTGCATTTTAGGCAAAAAGGTATACTGAGAGTTGACTGTATGCATATTATTAGTTAAATAAGACAATCATTCTACCATAGACCTTTTTACCTTAAAACAAATAATAATACAAATTTTAAAAAGACATGAATACACAAAGCAGTGTGTTTAAGACCATCTGTTTTAAAAATCTGTTTTCTATGGACTGAAAATTTCACCCATGCACAAACTATCAGCAGGTTAATATGGAGCAATGTGGGTCAGATATTTTTTTTCTATTATTATTATTATTATTATTTTTCACAGCCGTGCTACCTCTTCTTACAATGGGACGCTGTGGGTCACTACTCCTATTCTGTATGATCTGTTAAGATGGACATAATAACACACAGCTGATGACCAGTCTTTAAATTGTCATTTCAAGCTGTACATAAAAACATATTTTTTCTTAAAGTTTAGAGATGAGAGAAGTCAAGACATACGAAAGTAGTTAAATCTTTATTTATCTGAGTGAAAAAATGTAAATATATTTAGCCATGAGGCCATAAGATAAAAATATTATAGTAGTATGTGAGATTTACGGTGACTAAGACGAATACACTTCACTCCCAAGTGAAAATTTACAATAAGATTCAGCTCTCCATCCCACAATCTGACATTTAAAGGATGCTTTATGGAGTCCATTACTCACCTCCCTGAGAGTTCCTTCACTGGGATGTTGAGCCGGTTTGAGTCTTCATAAGCGTCCTTAATCCCCATCTCCTCTTCTTCCTCCAGTCCGGACTCTTCATCCTAGATTCAAATACATCTATATTTTAAAAACTAGTTATTACTGCAGTGAGGTTCATCCTCCAACACTTGAGTCTCACAGTTTTATTCATATTTAAATCACCTTTAACATCTGGCTTATTGGCCTGGGCTTATATTATATTGGTTTTTGGTCTCCTGTGGCTGTGTAGCACTGAAAGTATTTGATTCAAAATCTCTCTTCTTCCACAACAACCATGCTTGCAAGACCAATATAACCATTTGATTTAGCCTAGTTGCCACAATAAAATAGCAATTTAATTCGCAATCTAATTCGATCCACTGTTAAGGCACCCACTCGAATTGTAGTATAATTAAAATGTCTTCCAATTTGAGCTTCAGAAGGATTTACAAGATCTGGAAAGCGGTTGTTTACAACAAAGACAGATGGAGCATTTGGAGAGATTTTGCAGTATTACTGTTTAACTGCAAATTAGGAAGAAAAACAAAGGATAACTACATTTTTGTCAGTCACAGGCATGAGCTCTTCACAAATGCTCTGAACTCCACTCTCAGGGTCAAAGTTTTCTGCTTAATCCTTAATCCTACCAAACCTTAATTAAAAAATTTATATTTTTATTTATTAGTTCTGTATACTAGTAACTACCATTGGAAAAGGCTTGTGATTGGATACATTTCCTGTCATGGTTTAGATCTTAGAAAATGCCATGGCAGAGGGACAGCAGTCTTGTTTCCTATCATATAAATTATCCTGAAAAGTTAATATGATTTTTTTTTTGTCCAGTTAACCCAGTAAAATGCTGCCTACCCCATTTTTGACACAAAATCTGCTACAGCCAACTTTCTGTTAATGCAAAGAAAAGCAAAACTTCTTCAAATTCAAATTACAAATGAACTTTTGATGTTTACTTCTGGAAAACAGATGAGTTTTACCAGCTTTTCACGTGCTTTCTTTTTCTTATCATCCTCTTTCTTCTTTTTGCTTTCTGGCATCAAGTCATCAAGCCAGCTCAGCTCTCTCTTGGTAAAGAAAAAGTCTAGAAGCTTTCGGATAAAGACCAGCGCCAGAACCTAGAATTGCAGATTAAACCAAACATAAAGTAAAGGAATGACACAATATAAAAATCATATCTACTAATAAAAGAAATCCTCTACTATACTGTTATTTGGCACAAAATAGAGATGAATGATCAATAACAGTGATATTACAACACTCGATTTCTATAACTCTCCTCTTCTCCAGTAAAAATGAAGTGATAAAATAAGTAAGGTCGAGTCATTACCATCATGGGGAATACAACAGCTGCTGCAGACACCTTGATTACCCAGAGCAGCACCAAACAGCTGAGCTGTATCAAGGTGAAGATATGGACCTTCCACAGTGGCACATAGCGCAGGTAGATCAGGTCAGGCTGGTGCTTTGCAGGCATGCCAAACAGTCTGATTCTGTCAAAGAACTATGGAGTAAAGAGAGTCAGTGAAACAGTTAAGAAATACAAATGCATGAAAGTACCACTTAATACACTATTCAGAGAAGGAAACATATTTAAGAGAAGCTCCTAAGGACTCTGAATTACCATCAAAGGTTTGCAACTACAGGGGGCAAACTTATCTTTACTAACAGCTCCAGACTCCTGCTCTGTTCTGAATAGAAGGGCAGCACTATCTTCAGAGACAGCAGGGCAGAGACTTACTTGAATGCCTTTGAGGGAAGAGACACCCATGTAGAGAAAGACTCCATACAGAACCGGCATCGGAATAAACTGTTGAGAGCACAAATGAAACAACATATTAGAACATATTTAACTTACGGTACATGAAAGAAAAAGCTTGCAGAGTGTTTTGTTGCAATCTGAAAACATCTTTGACATGCTTGTGACAGGCGACAACACATTTCAGTTAGTTTACATGGAATTAATGCAACTTGTGTTAGATAATCAAAAGACATTCTTATATACAGTGATTTACAGGGTGAAGCAAATCCTCATGAAGAAGCAAATATTATTCCACTGACAACCTCATCGCACCTTGAGCACTGATGTCATGAAGACAGAACAACCCATCAGGACAAAGATCATAAATCCCGTGACTCGCTGTTCCCGGATTCCCAAAAACTTGGGCTGTTCTCCCGGTGCGGAGCAGCCAGACTCCACCTTCAGGCTGTTAACGTGGGAAATGGAGAGGACGGTTGCAGCAACAAACCACGGCAAGCCCATAATGGAGCACACGCCCAGCATTATTGCCACTATCAGCAAGTCCAGGTGATAGCCACATCCTTTCTGTAAGATATGGAAAGAAGAGACATGGACATACACAAATTTTCAAGACTGAATAGAATAATCTTTAATGTGACAGATTCATTCACTGTGATCAATCAGTTATTTGCCTTTTTTCATGCAACTTTTTATACTTCCTCCAGCTGCTTCCTTTAGGAGTGACCACACTGAATCATCTGTCTCACCCTTTCTCAACCGTCCTCTTCTGTCCCTCTGCATGTCCTCCTTCTCTACATCCATGAACCCTCTCACCGGTCTTCCTCTATCTTGTAAACCTTCCCTTTCACTCTTGCTACTGTCCTTCTGTCACAAATCCCCCTTGACACTTTTGTTCACGCTCTTCTTCACCTCTTTTTTGCACTGTCCATTCCTTTGGATGCTGACCCTAGGTATTTAAACTCATCCACTTTCACTAACTCCACTCCTTACATCTTTACCTTTCCACCTGCTCCCCACGGAGACTCCTGCCTGATCTCATCAGTCAACCTGTCCATCACCACTGCAAACAAGAAGGGGTTCAGAGCCGATCCCTGATGTAATCCCACCCCCACCTTGAACCCACCTGTCAATTCTACAACAAAACCTCATCACTGTCTCGCTGCCCTCATACATAATCCTGCAGTACCCTAGCATACTTCTCTGCCACTCCTGACGTCTTCATACAGTACCACAGTTCCTCCCTTGGCACCCTATCACAAGCTTTCTCAAGATAAGTTTAGATAAAAGTCAGACCTTCAGCTTGTGCTCTTTGCGGTTGATGATGACTGCTGTGATCTGCTGGTCCATAAAAATGAGGATGGTGCAGAGCATGGCAGGAAGTGCTGCCACCAGCAGCGTCCACCAAGGGTTTTCTCCTAACGGATCCATTAGCCAGCCTCTGTTCTTTGAAGTTGGCTGAAGGGAAAAGCGCAAGCCACATTAAGTATATAAGGTATGAACTAACTGAGAATCTTTAAGAATATTTATCTTACACATTACAAGTAATGTGTTGGTCAGAATCTAGACTATTCCAACAAGAGCTTTTGTATATGAAACAGGCTTAAGCACACACAATCTGTACTTTTACATCTCTGAGGAAAGACTGCTGACACTGTAAAGAAACTCTTGAGTAAAATACAACAGAACTACAAAACCTTTACTTTAACTACAGATTATATACTTTATTTAAAGCTTACAGAAGACAATAGCTATAATATAAAAATGTACTCAATAGTAATAAATGGAGCAATGCAGATGAACAATATGCCTACCTCAAAGCGGTCAGGAACATTCAGTTTAGGAGACGGGATGCCCATTAGATAGTCCACTAGCACCATAATCATGATGGTTATAAACACAGCAAAGTCACTAATAGTGGATCGCACCTATGTAACACACACATGTACAAAATAGATGAATTTATTTAGGGATTTGACATGTGCCTTCAGTCACCCTTTATAAATATATTCTTAATACAAAGAGAAGAGAATACAGACAGGAGCTGCTTAACTTCAAGATCATTTCCTTCTGTAGGTCACAGCTCCATCAAAGCAATTGTTACAGATTTTACAGTTTACACAATACCAACACCGGCCTACACCGAGTGATAACAGAGTAGATGGTACTACGTGGGAGGATGCAGGAAGATCTTTTCTTTCTGCATATGAGCCTGCTCCTGTACTAATGACTCAATGCAAACATTTACATAGCATCAGAACCTTTTAGCTCAATCTGCCCACACTTGCATGCACCAGGTGTACAAAACACATAATCACATGTGATGTTACAGATCTATGCATGCTTCATATTTCAAATAGTACTATTTAAACATCATTTTTCATGGTCTTTTTAAAGCTTCTTTTTGCTATTTGCAGAAGAAATAACATACATAAACAAATTAAGCCCAACATCTCACCCTGGTGGGGAAGTATCTTTCCGTTTTAAACTGCTTGAGGAATGATGACAAAAAGAAGGTTGTGAAGAAGAGGATAACAGACCAAAAGAGAACATCTGGGATGTACGGCCCATGGTGACCACAGGCAGGACCCACAAAGTCTCCATGGAGCAATTTGCATGTCTTTAAAGGAAAAAAAAAGAAAGATAAAAACTGTTAATTTAATAAATCATCTGTATTACAGAGGTAGATGTAGATGTATTGCTGGTGGTTTTACTTATGACTAAAACTGTATGAATTACAGAATAAACGTAAATGTCTGTACAATGTAGACTATTGGCTTATAGTGGAACTGAACTTCTGTGTTAAATCTAATCTACACTGGGGGTATGTAACGGCAAACCCTTCTGAAACCTTGTGCAGTAACTCACACCGTAACCTGATAAACACGCCCCTAGTGATGTAACTTCACAGTACCACAGCACCACCTTTTCCTTCCATGCATTTCTGGCTACTTCTTTTGGTGCCATTTTTGAAATCAGCTAGAAGACAATGGAGCAACTCGAAGAGAGAAACTCCACTGCTAGCAAGTGTTTAGGTGGGAAAATTGTACCACACACACACACACACACACACACACACTGGCAATGCCATCAGCCACTTGCGGAAGCTATGGCATATGCTCTACACAGAATCAATGCAGAAGTCAACATTAAGCTTCAGTGTTGTCTCTTCAATTTTACAACTGTGTTTGTAATTTCTGCTTTTTACACTAGAGGTCACTGTGCACTAGTCTTACTGAAACACTGAGGCTGCTCCATTCGATAGAGTCTGGACTGTATCCGGACTGGTTCCACTTCTGCATGACCTCATCTGTAGCATTTGCTGGTGGAGAGCACTGACACCTGGGGACAGAGGATCCAGAACTAAGCAAAGTCTGTACCTTGAGCCTTCTGTGAGAAATAATGTTTAGGGTTCAATTAAAGCAAACTTTAAGTACATGCTACAGTGTGTCTGCCAGGTAAAATTACATTTTCCTTAAGAGGAAACTACTTTATGTAATTTAATCTAAAGACTGAAACAGAAAATGTGGAAAGTCCCTAATTCGAGACCAAGAGGACACAGAAGTCCTTCTGAGGTTGTGTTAAAACCCTTTACAAATCAGAAATTAAATGAAGATTTAATATGACTTCAGCGTTTTCCCAGTAAACGGGTCAGCTGAAGTAGTTGTACAAGAAGATAATATAAATTTTAACCTCTCTCATCATCAGCTAACGCACTCTTTTGTAGAGACACCAATTTGAAGAACTAAATTTAATACAACCTGTGCAAACAATTCCAAAAATATAATACCAAGCAAACAATAATAAACAAATGAACCTTTAATCATACATGTAACTTAAATCTCAGTACTTACGAATACAGAGTAAGGTTGTCCAAGCTGTTATGCATGTTGACAGGATACAATTCTCCCAGATGAAAGAGCTTCTCCAGAGCTTCGTAGATGAAGATGATGCAGATCAGTGCTGCAAAGGCCTCCTCTGTGAAGCGGGTGATGTAGCAAACCAGAGAGCTCGCATCTGTGGCTACGAGGATGATACACAGGAAGGCAGTCCACAGACCAATGCTGGTCCGTAGAGACAGGTAGGACAAGCTGTAGTCCCTGGGAAAGACAAAGATGACACGGAGAAGAAATGACTATTAGACAATGGGAATCAACATAAAAGGCTGTTGAGAATTTTTACTACAATGCAAACTTGCTCAAACTCACTTGCAGAACTTAAAGAGGATCTTCTCAAATACTAAAACAGGCCCCGTGCTGCCAAGAATAGTGAGGGGCTGGCCTGCAAAGAGGGAGTATGCTACTCCTGTCAGTGATGCCCCAAATAGAGACTCAATGGCGCTCTGTAGAGACAGAGGAGAGGAGTGGAGTGAGGGAATAAGAAAGGTGGGATTGAGGAGGTGAAATTACACAGAGGATACAGAGGGAAAGGCTGAAGGAGAAAAGCGACAGATAAGGAGGAGACCACAGACCAGAACACAGAGCTTTGATTAAACAGACATTATGGGCTGCGTCTGAGAGACTAGATAAACTGTTCAAATGTTCCCACACTGCTGACTTGTCCGAAGTCATATCTCTGTGCAGTGCGTGAGTTTATTTAGACACATCACACACACCAGCGCACAGACTCTGCCTGTGCCAACAGTCCCTGGCCTAGTACAGACATCTGGATGAAAGAGAAGCAGACAGTGAGAGAGAACAGAGAGAACCACAAAAATAGACGCTATACTAAACAGTTTGTATGGTAACAAAAAGAAAGAAGTGATTAAAAATATATTAATAGTTTGATTTTATGTAACACGTTTTTTTGATTTTGATTTCTTATGCACGTATTATAAAGAGGTCAGAAACATGTTGTGTGCAACATGTGTGCATTTGATCCCCTCTTATTGTCTAGCGTAAAAGTGTTGCATTATTTAGCTAAAATTGTTCAAACCATGCAATGGATTTCTTATTTGAAAACACTGATAACACTATGATGGATGGTAGAAAGAACAGATTTTTGCACTTTACAACTTTAAGATTCTGTGGAACTGGTGGAGTTGCTTGCAGTCAGTCACAATACCCTCACAAAACCCATCTAAAGTGCCAGTACAAAAATCGCAATAATAAAGACGTGGAATATGTAGTAGGAATAGTCCCAAACGTTCTTCTACACCTCATGTTGTATAACATGACTAAGGGATTAGGGCTTTTATTCCCACTGGAACCCATGAAGTGATCAAATACTGACTTTTAAGTGCCAAGCTTTATGACTCACTATGCTGCCTTTTGTCGCTTCCCCAAGCAGACCCCCGAATGTGATGACAGGAGACATGCAGGCGCAGTAGAGGAAAAGGATAGAAGCGAGACACTGTAGACTGAGCGCGTCCCTGATGTCGCTCCAGTAAAAAGGCGCTTTCCGCTTGACATCCAGGATCAGACCTCCGAAAATTCTAGAAGATTACCAGAGTAGATTTTAGTGCTTGAAATTTTCAAATTGAATGTAATGTAATTAAGAAGTAAGAAAAAAAAAACATATTTTCAATCAGGAAATGTGAAGAGTGGAAACTTCAAGAGTATTACTGTCACAAAAATTCAATTAATATGAAGCTAAGTATCTAAGTGTCCGTGCTGGATCACGTGACCATCTGGTTCAGTGATTATCAGCACTAAAGAAAAGAGTCTTACTCTAACAGTGTCAGCTGTGAACCGATGCTCTTAAAATGTACTAATTTAATGTTTCTGGCTTCACTGAGATACCGTATGATGTTACTTACTTACCACTCAGCCTCTTTCTGCCTCAAAATCCATTTCTCAAATCCATTTCTCGCCTTGTATATCATCTCCTCTCTTTTCTCTTACACCTATCCCAAAGCCTTCCTGTGAGGTCTTTTTTTTATTTACTTTCCCTCACACTTCTGGAATAACCTCTCTTGCTGTCCTCCATAACCCCTGCCGATTCTTTCACAGAGACCGTGTTTTTCATTGTTTTTCCTTTACATTAGCTTCTTGTACTTTCTTACACTCAGCTTTCCCTGAGTAGCTCGCTCATAGCACAAGCCTTTTATAGTTGCAGTGAAAGGGAGCGTGACTCTGTAAATTATACAGTGCCTTCCAACAGACATGAGTGTGTGTCAGTCTGAGGTTGCCAATAAACACATTGTCCTCAGTGTGTGGCCCGTGGAGACGTGGTATCAGTTATCCATAAATGTCGACATTTCAGTTTAACAGAGTAATGTATCTGCTCAAACAAACTAATGTCATGCTTCTAAAATTTCACATTTCATACCATTTCAAATTTTAATAAAAGCTCTGCTGGCTGAGGAAAAATGATTTGGATGATAGCTTTGAATTCACAAAAAATTCATTTTAGAGCATCCTGATATTTTATTTAACCATAAACAAACCCCTGCAACTCAAGAGGATTAACAGAACAATAAACAGAACAAGTAACTTCCATACAGGGAACAGCAGCTGACTGGATAGATTTTTAATAATGTCACCATAACATACTCACCTCCCAGTCCTCTGCAGCTCGGGCCCTGCATGATGGTCCTCCTCCTTTTCCAGTTCCCCAGCTGGAGAAGCACTGCCATTGGGCTGGGGTGGTCTTTTCCTCTTTATCTGCAGGAAGGACAGTTTAAAATAATATGTTCTGTATGTTATAATTCTTTTAAGGTCTCTCTCTTCTTTTAAGGTGCCTCTCTTACTGTGATTACAATGAGATAAAGCAAAATGTGACACATAAACAATAGGTTACTGTTTATAAGACCTGTATGTATGGAAGTACAGTAAGTACAGTATGAAAGGTGTCGTATTCTTAATGGCTTATCCAACTGTTTACCCAAGTGGAACTCTAGACAGGCTGCCAGTCTATCACAAGACTAACAAAAAGAGGGAGCCATTCATGCTCACATCTACACCTATGGCCAGTTTTAGAATCACCAATGCATCAGTGTATCCCAGGCAATTTTCTCTATATTTGTTGTTACAAATATGTCATTTTTGGTTAGGTTTGAAATGAAAATAGACCCTTAAATGTATATTCAGTAGATACACCTGATATAAATTGTGGTAGAGATATTAACTTACCTGAGATGGGACATTCTTGGGTGGCTCAATCCGAATTGTGGGATCCCACTCTCCAGGAGGAAGGACAGTCACCTGATCAAGGAACTCATCTATCCCAGAGAGTAGATCAGTTCGGTCTTTGGCCTTGTATGCAACGTCATGGAAAATCTAGAAAATGAAATATATTTGGAGAACGGTTGAACATTCAATTCAAATTTGAAAAAAATAAAATAAAATTCAAATAAATGTCAGTGTCCGTCTCACCTCATCTGTCATTAGTGTGGCCATGGATCTGCCAATTTCATGGTACTGTGGTCCTTTACCATGAGGACCCAAAAGCAGGAAAAGAAACCTTTCAACAAGAAACAGATTAATTAAATACACCTATACTTATACTGACGACAAACTGCATTCAGCCTTTCTTAGATTTTTGAGGAGCTGGTTTGTAGCTCTGATATTTAAAAAAAAAAGAAAGAAGATGTCATCTCATGCTATGTATTTATGCTCCCTAGAGGGCACATCAACAGCACAAGCCCAGACATGTCTGAGTGCAAGAGCAGAACCTCAGCCTCCATGATGATTTAAGGGAGCTACTTTAATAGTATGGAAGTACTTTGGCTATCAGACCACCAACAAACCGCAACACTTTGAAAAATGTGCACGAAAAATCATTAAAAGGTGGAAGCAACGTTGTTTCATCACTTGAGGTAAAAATACACTGTTGATTACAACCAAGCTAAGAAGCCACATGAGGAGGAGATGCCGACAGCTGGTGAGGTGCGACCCAAACATAAACAAATGACTCAACGAGCAATGCTGGAGCTCTGGCTAGTTGCACTCCATAAAGAGAGCAGACAGTGGATAGAAATTACAGATGCGGTTAACTTTTGTTTGCAGTCCACAACAGTGGATGAGCAGGGATTTAAGAAACTGGTTAAAAAGACTGACCAAAGTTATAGCCAAAGTTATTTCAGTTTTTTTTTTTTTTTTATTTAACCAGGAAAAAAATGACTCTTGAGATTAAAAATCTCTTTTACAAGAGTGTCCTAGTAAAGAATCACAGTAGTTTTATCACAAGTTGCATAAATTAAATCCATACAGCAGTTGTTAAGTACGAGCAATAAAAATAAAAATAACAGAAACCGAAAACACATATTTTTTAACTTCCCTGTCAATAAAGAAATAAAGAATTATGTTATGCGTAAAATTTCCAACGAACACACCTAAAAAACCTAGGGTACATTTTTTGCTTGCATTTGACTTACGTTGCGTCACTGCAACGGTACTGCGAGTGCCTTGTGGCAATAGGTTCACACTTCAAATTAGACAGTCTGACACCAGAGACAAAAATAAGGGTGGAAAATGCCCTTCATTTTGTCTGCACTAGCTGCTGCTTACATGCTACAGTCTCCCATAAAACACTCATGCTTTTCCCCATCATCATTAACGTCTTTATTGCAAATTTCCTTGAAGTATGATATCATTTTGAGGCTATAAAGCCCAGCCCTACTAGTTCATCTTTTCACATTTGCATTGTTTACATTTATGTTTGTTAAGCCATCAGCCTTGTTGTTTCTGCTTTTGATTGCTTTACTTCTTCCCATGTTGACTATAAAAAAAAACAAAAAACTAAGTGTTGCCCACATTTTTGTACACCATGCTGAGGCCTCATGTACTTATTTTTTTGCCCAACTATACATTTTTCAAGATTTGTATCCAGGCATTGTAAAGGGTTGTGTATGATCACAGCCAAGGTCGATGTGATAACAGCATTAACAAATTATTTTAAAAGTCTGCTTTAAAAAAACTAACTTGTCATATTTAGGGATTTTTTTTTTTAAATGACAAAACTTTGGGCAAAAAAGACCTTATGTGATAGAATTCTTAATAACTTACCTTGTGGGCACAGGCACCTCAGTAAGGCCTGTGATAAGGACTGCAGGTGACAGTCGAACAAATGCAATTATGGGCTTCTCCAGGAAGTCCACTTCTCCCACTAGCACATTGGAAGCCTCAGCACCCGGAGGAATCTTTTTCATGAAATTCATGTCCACCTGAAGTCAGTGAAATAATAAAATCATATATACAGATGTACACAGAAGAAAGAGCTTTCAAAAAGGTATAATAGACTTGGAGAAAGTGGAAGTACACACATGCGAAAAAAGATGGAGATATGGGAATGAAAGGAATGGCAGCAGGTCAGTTAGATGCTATGATACTAAATGAATTATAAGGGGATTTGAGAGCAGCCTATAGAACTACATAGTACTGAGCAAAGATTGTCCATTGATTTTAACCATTTCTTATTATGTTCCTCAGATAAATGGCTTTTACTGCTACGCTAAATAAAAATAGACCTGAGCATGGCAACATTTTGTTCATCTCTGTGTAAAAGGGTCTGTGCCTTCATTTCCTATGACTCATACAAACACAGCACCTTATTTTTTGGCAGTCATGGATGCTTTCATATTGACAAGTGCTTATGGCGACCTGCCATTTTACTTAATGGATGCAGACCTAGAAAATGGTAGGATGAATGGGAGCCATGCTACGGAGGCGGATTTCCAAAACTAAACAGTTATGTAACTTTTACTTTGATGTTTATTCTGCATCCATTACTGGAGGAGCAATGATTAATGCCTTTTACTGAGCCCAGAAGAAAAAGGCTGACAGGTATGTGATGTTGGCGCTCTTAGAGGCTGTTTTCAATGGAGGCCATTGAAATGACTGTGAACATCCAGAAACTGAAGAAAAAACACTGATGGGCTCAGTCATGGGTCCCTCCACCACGACGGACTGTTTCTGTGCTCAGTACTGGAGATAGGTTACCTTGCTGAAGTCGACACTGCTGCTTTCTCTACTGACCCCTACTTTGGATGGCCGCCTCTCCATCGTCTTGTTGCCATCCAGATTGCTTGGGACAGAGTTCGGAGACACCAGCGGTCCTGGGATGGAAGGGAGGAGAGAAAAAGACAAAGCAGTGATAAAAAACTTGTAAGTACAAGGCAGAAAATGACGGCAGGAGAACAGCTGTGAGGTCTGCCATGAAATGCTATCTGTCATGTGATTAGTAATAAGAATAATAATGATAATAACAACTTTTAATAATTAAAGTAAGTGCCATTCCTTTGCCTGTCTAATTATGAAGAAGATTATAAAATGATATGAGTACTTCTCCTACTTTATAGCATGGGCTCAACAAACGTGAGGCAATTATGGAATTTAATCACTGTAGGCAGACAAACCTGATACAAAGTGAATCACACATTTTCAGTTTAAATAGGTTTTTCAACTTCATATTTATATATTCTGTTTTAAAGGGAAAATAAAACACTGCACTGCACAGTATGTGCTCTTAGCTAAGTGGCCTAAGGAAATTTGCTTTAAATGTTCAACCAGTTCAATTCTGTAGTTTTTTGGCTCCAACATACTGCACCAAATTAAAAACTTTATATTGCATTTAAACTTTATATTATATGCGCATTCATTTAAACTGTTAAAATAAAAAAATTAAAAAATGCCGGAGCTGATTAAAGCCTAGTTGAATCTATTTCATTATGTTACTTTTCTGGCAAGTGAAATGATTTCTTCTACTAAATCCATTACTTGCTAAATGTGATGATGTGATACAAAGCGGCAACGCTGTGACAGCTCTTCAGAAGATGAGACAATTCACACTACAGTATTCCTGAATGCTCCCAGTCTGTTGAGCTCATGCTCTGGCACTTAAGTTACTCCTGCTTGGCTTGAATTCATGTCGGCTTTGCGCTAAAGGTGAATGGAAGTGTTTGATGTCCTGGCAGATCAAATGTTAAAACTATGTCATTTCTGTGGACAATTGGTTGCACACTTTATGCGATCTGAGCCATACCAGATACAGGAACCGCTAGCACTTTATGCGACATGAGAGAGGGAGATGAAATGAGGGAGTACTGCATATAAAGCGAAGGACTACATATGCATACTGCCCTCTGAAATTCTTTTACCGGGTTTTTCCTCATTTCCACTTCCACAAAAAAAAAAAAAAAAGTCATCAAGAAATAATTAAGCAAACATGAAAAACAAAATACATTTGCAATATGCCACACTCAAAATGAACCCCAAGTCAAAGTGAAAACTTGTCATTTCTGGCCACTGATTCATACCCTTGAACTGTACCCTGGAGTAACCCCAGTGGATGCTGGGTAGCTGGGACTGCTGAACAGAAGCGTGATTGCTCACATACCTGACAAAGCCTCTTGAAATATGGGAGGGATTAGTTTAGGTTGTGTCTGCCAGCACACTTCATTCAGGAAGGCTAAGCCCTGGAATGCTCCACCACACCAGCCTTTTAAACAGTGGTGTCACAGCACTACCTCATTCATATGCAAAAATGTAGCACAGATATCCGAAATTACCGACTGGCGGAAATTCCAATAAGAGCTAAAAAGAAGATTAGAGGGTACCTTTATAGCAGCTGTAGGAATACATGTACTGATCTAAAATAATATGTTATATGCATAAAGGAGTTTTAAATGCAACTACTGTAATAATAACTACCTCTTTTAACACATAAGTGAAGTGCAATGAGTCCCTGAATGGCCCGTGTAAAGGTATTTTACACATGACACGCGCACACTCAGTGGGTGCATGACATTTGCACATAAATAGCCTCTTGTCAACTCAATATCTACAATACCTTCACTGTATGCATTTGTAACATGTAAGCTAGACTTCGAATAGCCTCCAGACATGGCATATACACTTATCATACAGCTGGTAGAGTGTTAGCCATTTTAGCTTAACAGAGTACAACGGTACAGTTTCTACAACTTCCAGCCAACACCAGATGACATTATTAAATTTAATGATTTGAAATTGGAAAGGTCTAAAAGCCTCCTCTGAAGCCTGCTCTTAATTCTATGTATTTCCCCAGTAGGGGGTACAATTACAGAAGCTTGTCAGCTATAATAAGACCTCCCTAACCTTTCAGATTCAGCTCCCATCAACTGAATGCAGATTCTAATAGCCCGTACTTTGAAATGGAGCCATTCCCAGAATGAAACAAACACAAACGTACGTACACACATGCACACAGAGTCTAATAATAAATTAAAACGGCTTGGTTCGGGAAGAACAAAAAGTCACAGTAGGTGCCAGTGTGATAGTACATACAGTACCAACACACCAGCTCTAATCACAGGCTTATTTTTGGCCATGCTGCTGGCACACATTGCTCTCTCTACACTCTTACACGGGTAAAAGAATGTTTATCTTTGGAATTGATGCCAAATGATGAGAATGGGTGCCAAATGGGAAAAGCACAAGTTGAATGACATTTCGGTGAAATCAAAGGAGCAGTCGCCTGAGGGCGAATGCATCATAGCTAAAAGGATTTAGGATGTATTGTTAGTTTTGTTAGTTACAAAACACCATTGCAAAAGCATAAAGAGTTAGAAATGTCCCAAGGCTTCTGCAAGATTTGCATCAAAGATCAATCAATAAGTGCTGCTCTAACTGTGCAAAAGTCCCCCAATATATCCTAATTGATTGATTGGAATGTATTCTTTCCACAGTGCTGTGAGTCACTGACAACAGCAGGACAGCACAAAAAATAAAAGGGCCAGCAGCTCCAGTTAATGATGCCCACATTAAGAATGGCTAAAGTAGAGAAGCTATGGGTTACAAAAACTAGCATCATTTTTCAGCTGTACCACCATAGAAATAATACAGGACACACTATCAAAAGATTAATGTGACACCAGTGATAAGAGTTATACTTTCTTAGTGAATACATTTGCTTTTTTAAACATATCTAGCCTACGTAATTCATGCTGTACAACGCTGAACTGCAGAAAATGAAGATGGACCGAGTTACCTATTGGGCTGATACACTACTCAGTAATAAGGTGAAATAAACCTAATAACAAAAACCCTTCAAACGGGTTTTAAAGTAATAAATGTGAGTCATGGTCAGCAGAATGTGTAAACAAAACATGAAAGGACAGTTGACGAAGTATCGGCACAAGATTTTGGGGGTAGCCATGCAAACACAACAGGGGGAGGTGTGAAGATGGACTCAGCCAAGCAAGGCGTAGATGCTTAGAAAATGTGTGGAGCTAAGTTTAAAGGGGCAAAACAGGAGGGACGAGAGATGGTAGAGGTTGGTGGAAGAGACAAACAGAGAAGGGAAACAAGCAGAGGTTTCATCAGTGAGTAATGTCAAAAAGTTTGTTGATATTTATACAGTATTCAGTGAGTGAGCCTTGCTGTGGATTAATTATGAGATGGACGCAAGGTTGGAAGTTAACAGTGAGCAGAGCTTTCATGCTAGTGCTAGTGTTCTCTGTTCAAGCTGTGACTCACACTGGCAGGCTACACAGATATTTGCCTTCTAAGGGCAGCAGCTCAACGCTCTGGGATGCTGAGGATGCTCGCCGGCTGAGCTGTGGTGATACCGCCTCTTCTTCTGGTGGGTCGTCATCCTCTGGAGGAGATACCACAACCTCAGGGATGCCTTGTGGGCCGAGGACTACACCCTGTCTGTGTGATGGGCTCTGAGAACGGCGTAAAGCCTGAGGGGTGGTAAAGGGAGAAGGACCCGGGAAAAGCCCAGTGTTGGAAGAAGAAGAGGGCAGGAGGTG
>VUQG01015319.1:0-25076 GCA_015106755.1 Etia nguti
CCATGATGGACCATCGGAGCAAATGCAGCAAAAGACTCATCGCTCCGAAATGCAGAACTGACCGCCACAGTAAATCCTTTGTACCGGTGGCAATAAGACTGTAAGACTCTTCCTCGCTCTGTAGGTGATTTTCCTGAGACTAATACCAATGTTATTCTGTTCCCTTTCAGACCGTGCAATATCACCCAACAGTACCTTATTGAATATTTGTTTCATCTCCCCATCATACGCTGCTACTCCCTTTATTCAATTGCACAATACAATGTCACTTTCTAGAATCGCCTGCACTGATAGTTAAGTTATTTATTCTCCAGCATATAGTTATATTGTTACTTCATTAGAGTTATTTGATACTATATTTGCACTATCCTACTGTATATTACTGTATACTACTATTCTTTATTGTATATATTGTATATCTTATTCATCTGTTCCTCTGTCTCTCTTGCTGCTTTGAGCATGTATATGACAAAAGAATTTCCCTCAGGATAAATAAAGTTATTCTTATCTTATCTTACCTTATCTTAACATGAGACTGACTTATCAGGCTCATCCACGGACTACTAAAGCAACATACATGATGTTGCCATGTTAGCTGTCAATTTAAAAATCAGATGGCAGCAGAGAATACAGTATTCTGTACAGTATTTAGGGAATATTTTTACCTTTGCTCAGCTCAGAGGAGTAACTGCAGGCCAAATGTCTCCATTCCTCCAAATACCTGCACAGGCAAGAGAGCAAAATTCAACACATCCCACGAAGCAGGAAATTATAATAAAAATTACAATTGCCACAAACATTCTAAGCAGAGGGCCTTACTCCTCGAAGTTAAGAGTGTTGGTCCAGGCCAGCAGCTCATCCAGCTCCCATTCCAGTATTTCATCATCTCCTTTCTTTTCAATGGTCTCCATCAATTCCTGGGCAGAACTCTCCACGAGGGCCGCCATGTGTCTGTGCTCCACATGATCCTGCAGACGACCCTCTTTATACCCTGTATGTAAGGAACAGGAACAACAACTCATTTAGGACAATTAAAGCAACACACCATTATGTGTTTGTCAGCAAAGATGTGATTCTGTAAGGGGGAGGTTTCTATCACTATTAATAAGTAACAGACACAAACTTCAGATTGCATTTGCATTATTGTGATCACTTATGCCTCAGTGGTTTGCTCGCCAACTGTTTCATTTCACAAAAACATAAGCTCCTGAGTGATCTATTCCTGACCTATACTATTTCCTCTCTGAGCTCTTACCTCTCCAAGTCGAAATCTGACAAACACTCCGGCTGCAGCATCCAGTAGTTCGGCCTGCCACAACAAAATCACATTTCATTTTGTTTGATTTGGTTTTATTTCATAGGGGTTGCAATTTCCATTACCTCTCAAGGATTGACAGTTTTGAGGATGGTCTTTGGATCCGGCTGTCTGCAGTAGAAAATCAGCTCTTTGAAATACCTGAAGACTTCACAGGCCTGCAATTTGGGTTGATAAAAACAAGTTGTGCCTACACTTGTGCACTTAGAATTGTGCACATATGCGAGTCTGTGCTCCCACAGCAGTAGTAGCAGATGCTCCTACCACATATCCTCTGCAGGCCCTGTGAATTATTCTGGCTGCCACCTCATGCAGTGTCTCTTGTTAAGGCTCCTCCTCCTGCAAGCTACAGAAGAGGAAATATGAGAAGGAAGGACAAAGAGATCGATTACTTTTTACATTACAATATATTGCATAATGTATCTTATGATGAGTTCTGCTGATGAGAGAACCAACAGTGGGAATATTTACACTGACTTAGATACTTATTTTAAGTATAATCTGGTGGTATGTATATTTACTTCATTCAAATTATAGTCATTATATTTGACTTCATATTGCTAATTCACTACACTTTTTTCTTTAAGAAAAGAAAATATCTACTTTTTCCATTACTTTTAACAAACTGTTAAGGTTAAATGTTATTTTACAGATTAGGACTTTAAATATGAAAATGTGCAGTCATTTTCTAAAATATCATACACAACAGCATATAAAGTAGGTGAGATTAGTTTTTTTGTTGCCTTTTAAATAGTCTTTGTAATACTATGTCAGATAGCTTGGAGTTTAAGTCCAGCATAAAGTCTAATAATAACTTATTCAAAAAATTTCTGAAATAGCATATTGGTAATTACTGTGATAAAATAAAAATGGGTTTGTGTGTGTGTGTGTGTGTGTGTGTCAATATAACAACTTCTGCATAATGGAAAAATCATAAAAAATGTTGTCCCACTATGTACAACACAAACAGCATGATTTAAAGTTTGCAATTTATCTGGGAACTAAGCTAAGGTATCAAACAGCTAACGTTAGCTATCTTTAGCCAGCGAGATAAAATATACAGTATTTACATTGTGTGATACACATGTGACTTCTTATCATATGCAAACGTCATTTGATGTAAAATATACATCACCTCATGACTACTGCCAATAAATGTCTAAACTTGTCAGCTGATGACAGCAGAAGCTTTCCGGAAAGTACTTTCAAAATAAAATGTTCTTTTGCTCAGTTATATTACTTAAAGGCAGGACATAGAAGTTCATTATAATATATTTTATATTTTACAAGCCCATATATATATATATATATATTTCGCATAGCTTCATGGCATAGCTTCAACAAAGTACTGGAAACATTCCTCAGAGATTTTGGTACATATTGAAATGATAGCATTGTGGAGGTATGGCACAGACGACACAGGAACTCTAAATTTTCACTCCGACTTTATTCATGTCAACAAAACAACTGAACACAATCGCGCCACACACTCGACAAACCCCTCCCAGCAACATGGCTGTGAGTGGAGCCCTCTAGTTGGCCGCCACAGCATCACACAGCTGCTGCAGATTTGTCCATGTTGTGATTCTCCCGTTCCACCACATCCCAAATGTGCTTAATTGGTTCGAGATCTGGTGACTGTGGAGGCCCTTTAAGTACAGTAAACTCGTTGTTAGGGTCAAGAAACCAGATGATTAAAGTTTTGTGACATGGCATGTTATCCTGCTGGAAGCAGCCATCAGCAGCCATGGTCAGAAACAATACTCTGGCAGGCTGAGGCACTGGATATTTTATGTTTTTTGGACCATTTTCTGAGGTTTTGTGCTAAAATCCCAGCAGATCAGCAGTTTCTGAAATACTTAGACCAGTCACCAACAACCGAGTCATGTTTGAGCCATTTAAACCACCTTTCTTCTCCATTCAGATGCTCAGTTTGACCTTCAATAGATCATATCTACAAGCATAAATGCAGGGAGTTGCTGCCATATGATTAGCTGATTAGATATTTGCATTAACGACTAATTTGACCGGCATACCTAATGTAGTGGCAGATGAGTGTAGTTTTAATATCACTGACCATTAGATGGAGCTCTTTGACAAGTAACCCCGGCTTCTCTGGTTTTCCCACCACTCTTATGGTTGACGTTCATCTTTAATATGCATATATTTTCTGAAACGTTACACTCTAACCATATTATATGCTAAAACTTTATCTTAAACCGTCTTCTTAATAAAATTTCACAACTTTCCATTAGTTGGGATTTGTTTATTTTTGTCACAAAAGGTGGGCACGTCCACTAAATATGACTGTTTGAACAGATTTGTCCCCACGAAATGAGCAATACCAGTACCAGCACTCACATACACATACTGAATCAGAAAGGAACTTTTCAAATCTCTAATGAGTAATGTTCTTTTCTCTCAGCCTCTTGACTTGAACAGCCAGGCCAGGCGGCAAGACCCTGTGTTTCTTAGTCAACCCACTCAATTAGTTTGTCAGATAGCGAGGCACAGATTCATCACCCAGCTGTGTGGGATTTCTCCATGGTAATAAGAAACTGCAGCAAATCAGAGCTCTTAATGTTGAAGTGACTTCATGCATTGGCACTAAAAGTCTACCAGAGCCCAGAGCCTGCACATGAGATTTTATTTCAAATAGAGCATACTGAAGGAAATTTAGGAAACCCAAAAGCCAAAAAAATCACAGAATTGCCTTGTTTTATCTTGACGGTGCAAAGACAAATGCAGGTGTTTTCATGAGTCACTGTCTCGACACTATCAAACCAAATCCACCAAACCCAAATGAATCAATCACATTCACACATAAAAATGAGACATTTATATTTCAGTTTCTGCTCCTTCGGTTTCAAACTAAACATTTAAATAAGAAGTGAATGGCCTGCAGGCGGGCAGAAAATCTCAACACTCTCTTTCTATATTTATTAGCTGCTGAATATTCAAGCACGCATTTGTGGTCTATATGTTACCCAGACTGCAGTCCTGTTTGCTTTCCAGATAAACTGTCCTCATGGTTGTGGACGAGAACATTTGTAGATATGAATTGCTAACTAGACAGATGTCCTTTATGCAAATAGGCACAGAATGCATTTCCCAACCAAAGCCTGTGGGCATGTAGCAAAACTCATTTCACATGTATTCAAAGCAGGAGTCTGTTTCTTTTCTTTGTGGGGGATGTGCTGTCACTTTGATTCTTAACAAGGACAGATATTTTTATATTAGCTAGGCTGGTTTTGTGTGTGAATACTCAAGATATATTGGACACAGTTTCAACACAGTTTGGATTCCTGAATATGTATTGGAATTGTTGATATTTGGCCTAACCCTGTGATTTGACTGAAATTTGTGTTGCAAAGGTATAAGTCACACTACGTTATGTTAGCAAGTAAAAACAAAATCAGCACTCACTGGATTGACCGATACTCAGACCAGTCCAAGAAAGTCAGTGAAGATTTAAGAAGGAGAATTGTAGATATACACAAGCTGCTAAAGTCTCTTGCATTCTTTTATAAATAACTGCAGATCCGAAGATCATCAGTTCAAACAATTGTACATAAGTACAAGTTATTTAGATGTGCCACAACTTTGTCAATGTTTGGAAGAAAGTCTGGCGAAACTGTCACCCTTGGGTGAAATTGTTAGGATATTCAGGAATAACCCAGGAACCACCAAGGCTCAAGCCTGCCATGAACTGCTGGAACACCAGTGTTAGTTCACGGTGATCTGTAAAGTGAACTGTAAAGCATTGTGGTGGTAGCATCATGCACTGGAGCTGGTGGTTGTTTTGCCAGTGGTACTGGTATATTGCAAAAAATTTATATAACAAAGAGGAAGGAGGACTTCTTTATTATTCTGTCAACTTCAACAACTCATATCAACAGCAAAAGGGTTGAAACTAGGCCACAACTGAGTGTTCCAACAGGACAATGAACCCAAACACACATCAAAACTGGTCTTGGAATGGATAAAGAAGGCTAACTTTAAGCTTCTTGAATGGCCTCACCAAAACCCGACCTCAACTCTATTGAAAATTTGTGGACTGGGCTTAAAAGCTGGGAACTCTACTAATTTTGCCAAGAGTGGTCAATTATCCTGCCAGAATTACACCGACTTGCAACTTTCTAATGGAAACCAAAATAAATAGTAATGGGAGTGTATGTATTGCCCACAGGGGTCTATTTGTAAGTTCCCTTTACCTTTCCTATATAAATGTAACCACTAGGTCAAATCAGACTTACACATATAATAGAGTTCTGTTTCTAAGAGGATGAAAAACTGTTTCATGTCCTGATACCACCAGCGTGTCATCTATTATGTTCTGTGTTGATGAAATTCAGTAGTGCATGTCCAATAGTTTCCTGCAGCTGAATGACTCCAAATCAGAATTAATTAGTATTACGCCAACTGGCCCAGCACTCGCAGCATTACCATTCTCTTTTCATCTCTTGAAATATTTAACCAATACTAGACCGATTCTTTTGTCCTCTAATCTAGAAACGATCATACATTGTTTTATCTCCTTTATGCTGGATTATTGCAGCGCTTGTTATTCAGGCATCAGAAGGGGAAACATTGTAAGACTAAAACTTAACTTGAAAAGCTCCTGCAAGTCTTGTAACACATTTGAAGAGGACTAGCCACATCACACTAATCCTTGTTGCCCTTCAACTTTACCTAATGCCTTTCACAGCTTGTTTTTACAGCCTTGAACGATCAAGCTCCTGCTTTTATGTGTGGGTTCTGCTAATGAGTCCAATTGCTGCTTGAGATTTTTTGGCAGAGCCCTGCTAACAGCTCTGAAATCTTGGCTGAATTAAAGGTGGTCAGGTCTTTTGTTGTTTGCACTGCTCACTTGTGGAGCTCACTGTCTAAGGATCTAAGACAGTCAAACACACTGTTGCAAAGCTCCTGTTAAAAACAACTTTCATCTGAAAGTTTTTTTCTTATTCTGTTTTAAAAGGTGCAAATTTATCGTCACAATCATGCTGCTGACTTCAACTTAAACAGAAGACAGAAGAATTTGCCATGTCCTTCTGTGTGGACAGACACGTGGACAGATTGCTTATTTATGTTCTCATTTTCATGTCAACCTCCTGCATTTTAACTAGGTGTGCCAATCTTAGCCTTTCATTTTTCTCTCTCCCACTGCTCTCACTAATTTTTCTTCAGATGTTATCAGTATTTCAGTGCCAGGGCTCCAGAGAGATGACAGCCAATTTAGGAAATGCTTTCTTCTTTCCAGACCCTCATCAAAATGGGAACATTTCAACTCCACCATCAAACACTGGAGGGGGAACTCAAATTTTTTTAATCGATATTACAGCATTTATGTCACAACTTTACTGTTAAAGTCCCACAAATTTGATAAGTGCATTTTTGTGTTCTGTGGCAGGGAAAATTGTTCCACTCACAAGAACAGGGGAATGGTTATATCTTAAACAGTAGGGGGCAGTATAAGACAAATTCCAAAGGGGATAAATATACAATTATGTAGTAACAATACAAGCCATAGGAATATATATATTTGAATAATGCATCATCGTCCAAGAGCACACATTTGATAGATAACATGTATTATCTGTCACACCAGAGATGTTTTTCAAAATCAGTTAATATAAATGAGTTTATTTCAGTTTCTGTGTTTAATATCTTTATATTGGAATAGATTTTCAAATTAGTGATTTGCTGTGGAAGCTAGTGGTGTTGTATTAGTTGTTTTAAGTCCGACCCACTTTTTCAGGCATGACAAACACAAAAGTATTGCTTTGATGTGGCAAGAAAGAAACATTACTGTCATTATTGCATAGAAGAGGCCAGTGAGTGTCAGACAGGCTGCTTTGTCTAAGGTGGTTAGAAAAAGCAGCTGGTTGGATTCAGTCACGAGCAACCCAGTGAGCCCTTTTCTTCAGACTTATTGTATCTCATTAGAGCGCTTTGTAAAATACAATGGAGGACGATGAGTTGGCGTGATGGGGAGCTCTAGTGCAGATTGTTAGTACCAATTCTGTTCAATCAGTAAAGACTTTTTATAGTGCACAAAAAAAAAAAAAAATCTGAATCACTAAACAATATCAGAGATATAGAACGACAGCTGAAAGTAAAAAATGTCCTCACAGTGGACACAGGATGTCTTCAGGTCACTGCCTGTGCCAATTATATGTCCAAAAAAGATCATGAAGACTGGCTGGTTCACTTCACATTTAAGTGTCCGAGGAATATTGTGTTCAGTGCCCCCCCACCCCTACTGAGTGTGTCCCATATAACAACAATAACTATGACTAAAGCTTGGTGGAAAAAAATTCCAGATATGAAGAACAATATTGGATTTACAGTTAATAATTAATGTAGAAAGTTTGTATGATTAATACAGAGAGAGAAAACACTCTGGGACTAATTATGTGTGTGGGTATGTTTGGATGATGCATCTGTAAACATACACAAGGGCTTGCATACTTCTCTGTGTCTCTGTTTACAGTTGTATACACACTGTATGCTGATGCTGCACATGTGCATGACACAGCTAACTTGTTTGCTGTCCTGTCCTGTTTGTACGTGACGATTAAACTGTCCCCACTCCAGACTGAAGTTATGGAACACAGCCAGTGTCACCAGGACAACTTCTACTTCATCACTCAGTGAATGTTCTCACCATCACACACACACAAAAATAGTAGGGTAAGGCTAAAATGACCTTTTACTGTTTTTAGTTAATTAGTTAATCTGCTGGATTGCTAATCTCTTGCTCTCTCACACACAAACTCATAAGCAGGCACATACACAGCCCTACTGCGTATATAAATGTATTGCAATACTTGGATTGCCTCACGGACTGCACACGTCTATCCAAGCACCCAATTTGCTTAACTTTGAATTAGCTGAAAACATAGTCAAACAGCTCACTAGCATACTGACCGTTCACTATTACCTGATTCACTTGGCTAACATATAGTTGCCTAGACTATGCAGTGCAGCCTTATGTTCTACTGCAGGTTTGTGTCCAGCATTCATCCTCTATTTATTTCTGTCTTCCTCTGCTAAATATCCCATTATGCAGCCATTCGATGCTGGGCAGTTGCCCGCTGGAGCTGAAGACAACCAGAGGAGTGTACTACAAAGGGAGATTAATGGATTATTGAGCTATGTCGGGTTTTCAGTGTCACGAAGGTGGCTCTCTTTTTAACTGGCTCGATCACCATGGTAACTAATGCTGATCTGGATTAAGCTTTATTCAATATCTCATATACATATATATAAATATATTTGCAACTTCTTAAGTCATGTATTGTAAATGGCATCAAATGAAGCTGTGCTGTGTATGTCGAATTTCCACATGATAAACTCAGTTCATACTGTGCATACCTAATTAGCTGATCTAATACCACTGAGTAGATCTTAATGTTTAAATATGTCAACATGTAAATTTTAGAGCTCAATGTGCAGCTGCTATATTAGAATCAAAAGACACCACGGAGAGCGCTCTGAGTGGTCAAACAAATATACTCCCCTTTACTGCCTTTTCTGAAATACTTTTGTCCCCAAATTTTGAGCTGCTTTGTAGCTGTTTGCATTTGTGTTATGTGCTTTCTGGTTGCTTTTACTGCCATGCTAGTGCTCTAAGGTCTGAGTTTGATTACTTGTTGGGTTGAGTTTGGGAATTTCTGTCTTTATGTGTGCATCATTCTTATTTTGTTATTTCCTGTTTTACTTTGAAGGCTTGTTTTCTTTGGTGTCCTGTGTTACATTGGCTTCCCGTTCATCCCCTCCCACGCCTGTGTGCAACTGCTTTCACCTGTGTCTCATTTCTGTTGCTCATTCCCTGATCAGTGCAGTGTGTATAAATAGTCCTGTCTCTGTCTTTTGGCTCTTGCCAGACTGTGTTAATACACTCTGTTGTGCTGATGATACGTTCTTTGTATTCGTCATAGATTTCTTGCTTGTTTTTTCAAGTTGAACAGCTCACCTTTTGTTTTACATCACCTGCCTTTGTGTCCTGAAGTTGTGTCCTCATCAACACACTACAAATGCCAACTTTTAATGTCCTTTATATGTCTTTATCATCCACTCCTCTGATATTGTCTGAATAAAGCTCATGGGAAGGCACTTGGTCAGTTTTGTGTGGAAGAGTCAAATGGTTATTGGTGATGGTCATTCCCGTCCAACCCTTTCTGTGAGTGAGCACAGAGCAGACAGCCCGATGCGGTTTGGGGTATGCGGTTTTGTCAAACCAGCTAATGGGAAAGAAAACCTGGGTGTTTATTTCACTTGTCTGATTAGAGGGAACTAAAACACTACAGGGGCCAATAAAACACAAAGAATGAGCTAAAAGATGCAGTTTAACTGTTTATATAAGAGCCGCAGCAGGATGCTGATGTTTAGTTGGGACATCTCTAGAAAGAACCCCACTTTCTAAGATAATTGATAATAAAGTCTTTAAAGAATGCTTTGAACGATCTGTATCACAGATCTCACGAAGCCAGTTTCCCCAAAGAGTTCAAATAACTGATATGAATAAGCTGGAGGTTTTTTTCCCCAAGGTCAATATTCCTTGTCTTACTGTGAGTTATGGGACGATTCATAAACATTTATTCATTGTATTCAGACCAAGCTGCATATGTAAGGGCATCTGAAATGAAGTATAATGCTCACAAAGGCAGAAGGGGTTGATTGCAGGAGGAGATTGCTCAGTATCAGATTGATTTTTAGTGATTCAGTGACCCTTGGAGGCTCTATCAGATGCTATGAGTGGAAGAAAAATAGATTTTGTACTGTGCTTCAACATCTCACACCAGCAAAGAGAGAGCCCGGCTAATGTTGCACACTGTAAGACATTTGTCTTGGTCTTTAAATGAATGTTTAACAGATTTTTTCATGTTTCAAAATGAAAACACTCCCTGTTTTTATTTATTATTGTCATGAAATTAGGAGGGAAATATAAACAAGGTCTGGGTTTGATGGGAACTCCTCCAGTGGCGCACTGTAAATCGAACTGACAAGAAATAGATGAGACGGTGCTGCGTTGACCTCTAAAATGTCATAGATACACAGAATGTACTTTATCAGATCACTTCAGCATGTACACACATAAATCAATATGTGGCACAATAGAAATAGCTTCTTCCAATAAAAGAAATAATGGACTCAGGGGGTGGAGACAGAGGACATACTGTACAGTGAGGTCTGTAAGCACCGTCAGTTTGCCCTTTCATTTTCTTCCTTCTCTACCAACTCTATTGTTTGCTCTTTTTTTTTCTTTATTTTGTTTTCTCATTATCTTCTTCTGTCTGCTGGCCCTCTGATATAATGGACTCTACAGCACATTCACCCCCCATCTCTTTGTGTGTCCTAAGTTTCTTGTCACCGGGAAGTCATGGCGCTGTGTGGGCGTCTACGGTTTGAGGCAACTGCAACTCTCTTTCATCCTGATGGAGGGTCTCCATTAAATGATACTGCTTCTTTCCTCTCTCTCCTCTGTCTCTATTGCAGCGTATCACATCATCTCACATTAGAAAAGACCAGAGAGCTGAAAACTCATTTGCCTTTTTGCCGTTACTTAACTGAATACCTCCCCTCTGGTTTTCATCTCAAAGATCCTTCCACTCGTTACCTGCACTTCCTCTGTCTGTCTGCTTGCTCTCTGCCCAGCTGTTATCTGTCCATTCTGCTTGTTATCAAGCTCGCCTTCTGGTTGCCTGTTTCCCCTCTGTGTCTCTCCCTGAACCACCTGCTGACCATGTCATTCTGGGTTTCATGCCAGCTGCGTTTCCGATTGCTGCAAGGGAGAAATTGCTGTTCTATAAAAAGATAAAATGATTGAGAGCGGTGGTGGTCATCCTGTGGCTCTCCTAAGTCAAAATAAAACACACTTTAATTCATTTATTAGGTTAATTAAATTACCTTAAAGTGACTTTTTATTGATTCGTTATCCCAAGATTCACCTTGTGCTTTTACTTCACTTTGATCCCACAGTTTACATCCTGCACAACAGTACAGTTTTACTATTGTTAAATGTTTAGTTTCAGTAACACATGTAATAAAATATTTTCCCCCTTAGTGTCGTTCTGCATGTATTCACTCCAAACAGCCCATGTGTACAGATGTTTGCTAGCTATGCCAGGCATAGCTACATAGCTCGCTGTAGACTTTTAGAATCTGTCCTTTCTGTTTATTTACAGACAAGAGAAAATCACGGGGCACACAGAACAGGGTTAATCTGGGGGAGATCCAGAGGTCAGAGGGCAGTCCAAACATCCAATCCTTGCAACCCACGCACACTATCACGATTTGAGGGGAAACTCTCTCTCACCACACTCCAGGGACAGGACGAAGGGGACAACAACCTGCACAGAAGGAAGGCAAACAATCACCGAGGGAAGCCATAAGGAAACGCACAACAAGTCAACTAGAGATTGAGCCAGGGTCTCGCTAACGGTGTAGGTCAATGTTCCAGGGATGAACAGCTGTCTATCTGTGCCTTAAGAAGAGCTGTGATTGTTCATCCACTGCAGGTGGGTGATCAGCCACAGGTGAGTAGGGCGGAGACTCAGGAAGAGTCCAGCCTACGATCAACACTACACATAGACACACCAAAACAAAGGGAGAGAGAGAGAGAAAGAGACAAGGAGAATCCACCAGGAGAACCAGGGCCATGACACAGAGAAGCTTTAAAGACTGGATGGTACTACTGCTGTTTGCTAGATGGTTAATGCCTATATAGTGTAATTAGGGCTTCTTTGTTACCTGCCAGTTCTTGTACTCTTTGTTCAATCTCCTTTGTAGTTGGTCATCCTGTAAACCTGTTTACCTGGATTCCTGCTTACCTGAGGAGTTTTGCTGTCACCACCAGTCACTGTTGCCTGAACCAGTCAGTTGCTCTCGAGACCTGCAAAGGGAAGGACTTACCCTTCTCCACCTGCCTGCTCACTTCTCACTGCTGCTCACCCATTCACCTTGGATTTCCACTTGACAGCCATTTACCCCTCCAGAGCATCTGCTCAAGAAACAAACAAATACTGTAAGATCCTATTGAACTCACCTTGGCCTCTCTGTCAATACTCCTGGTTGTATTTGAAAGGTTATCTTCTCTAGCTGCTTACCCGCTCTGCTTTATTTCATTCCTGCTCCTCAGTAAACAGCTGACACTCTGGTTTCTGAGTCCAGTTTGAGCTTAAATCTGACAGATCCTGTTTACATATTTCCTTTTTCTATACTTTTTGCATTTGTTGTGACGAGTTAAGAATGTTTGTGTATAGTGACCTAGTAATCTGTACCATCAAATAGCGTTGTCTCCAACAATATATGTTTTCAACATGATTGAGGGCTGAAAATGATAAAAAAGCTAAAGATATGAAATGTCACTGTGCGGTACAAGACGCTCAGATGGACAGACAAGTACGCTATAGGGCCCGAAGTGTGAAAGCAAATAGAACAATGTTTTCTTTGAACATCCAGTTTGTATATAGATCTAATCATCAATTGCAAAGTGATTTCAAAAAAGCTTGAAGTCTCATTGTGTCTGTTTCTGCATTCACATCAGGTGTGTGCAATCAGGAAAAGATTGTTCTGAATTACACTTAAGTACTAACAAGACTGCACAACCATACACACACACACACGTGCGCAGCATTACAATCCAAAACAAGCCCGTCTTTGATTGCTGCCTTTTTTTTTTTTTTGTCTTGTTATTATAATTCATTTAAGCAGGAGCCCGAGAAGATTCGAGGCTTCATTAGGCAAAGCCTTCCTGTTTTCCATCAGAATGTAATTGAATGTACACACACATCTGCCAGTAAACAACATAACCTCTGAGGGTCTCCGTTACCACTTCCTTTAATAAAATCTGACTATTCATTATGTTTGACGAATGGCTCGTTGGAATAGTTTCCTCTTGGCAATTAAATAAATGTGAGCAGTGAGATGTGACATCATGAATTGTATAGATTTAACAAAAAAAAAATGCAGACATATTAAGGCAATCTGCACTGTGTAAAATGGCTTTTATTTAGAGCATAATCAGTTTTTTAAGATTTTTATTATAATGCATGTTGATGACAAATATTAGCTTAACACAGATTCATACTTAGATAATTTGCCAGCAAATAATATGAGGTAAACTGTTTCATGCAACGTGTGCAATGTGCATGATCACAGGGGTGTCTTGTTTACTGGGGAGGAAAAGCTGTTCTAATTTTTAAGATGACTGGAAATTGTTTCCTTTAAGACTAGGACCATAAAAGCAAATCCCTTGGAGAAGCATTAAATAATAACAGCGTGCTTTACTGCTCCCTGAAAGGATATTCTTCTGAACTTTACATCTCCAAATGGGAGATCACTGCATCATCAGCTATGAAACAAAAAAACATTTAAAGAAAGAAGTAGTTTAAGTATTCGCTTGAGATTACGCTTTAGTTTTGCAAATATTTGACCAAAATTTGGAACATGTGAATCAAAGACAGTGCCCTGACTTCCCTGAGTCAGCAGAAGGCAAAAAATATTACTAATTAAGAAATGCCTCCCAAAAGATAACAAAAGCCCGCGCAGCAATGAATGATACAAGGATTCTGTGCTTCGTAGAGCACTTTGTACTTTTCTTTTTTAGCTTTTTTCTTCAGGCCTGTTATTCTAGTAAACTATTTAATCCTTGTTACATGTGCAAAATAGTCCACCTGTCTCTCCTCACACACACACAAACACACAATAAACACCAGCATCTCTGCAAACACAGGGAAATTATGCTCCAATTTAATATAATGATAATAATGAAAAAATTACAGAAAGGTGACAGAAAAGTCTGAATTTTGAGCTTTTTTTTGTGAGTGTGTTTTCTCTCATTTTAAGATGATGATGGATTTGTAGCTGCTCCTCAGACACAGTTTTGTCAAAGAAGTTGGGTACACATCTGTGTATCAGGTGTCCGTTACAGATAGAAGTGTTGACATGAAACTATCGTGAGGCAAATGAAATGTAACTGAAATCTGAAAGTTTCCTTGTTTGGCAAAACCCCAAGAAAAACCCTGGGAGAAAGTTCATTTCTTAAGGCTCCATGTTGGAAATGCCCGACTTTATGTTTAATGTTTACAGCCTGGTACAAAAAAATGGCTTTGGTATCTTTATTTTTTACGTTGGTCTTTATTGTCATCGAGTCATTTCAAAAACCCTGGCTCCAGAAGTTGCTCCCTGACAGAAACTGACTGCAGCAACATGAGTTCTGTCCTCCGCCTCCAAACATTTGCTAGTTTGTGTGTGTTTTCTGAAAGAAACCTTGGGTTGTATATACCTTCAGGTTTTGGGGATAATTCTTCTGACAAAGAATAATTTATAAAACACATCTTTAATTGTGAATTACAGCTGGACTTCCTGTTTTCAGGACCGAGGCGGGAACACCCTTTTAAGCTCTATGTTTCACTTACTTACCCCCTAAACTGGGCACAATGCTTTGCATGTAAATTTGATAAAGGCTTAGAGTTATGCATTATTAGTGGTTGTTTTGAGCCAATGTTGCACGCTGTTTTGTCTTGTTAAACTTTCCATTGTATTGAAAGACACTGCAGGGAGCCGACTGTTCACTGTCCATGGTAAATACATTTGGATGTTAATTTTTGAAGTCTAAAATTAACATCCAAAGCTAACATGACAACATTAAGCCCTAGTCTTAGCGACAACTCTCCAAGCCTGCCTTCTTTTCCAGATATGGTTTTGAGTCTGTCCCTGCTATTAAAAGGTACTCGGAGCATATAGTATTGTGCAAAAGTCATGTGCTATGCCTTATTTCTTTTTATATTTTGCTTCCAAGGAGCCAGAATTTCTTGTCATTTTAAAAGTAGCCTTACGCAATAGTTCTCCAGGTTTTCAGGAGGCTTTTCAAAGGTTTTCTTTGGCTGATTTTTTTCTCTCATTTTCAGTCCAGTCCTTGTACTTGACCATTTTCAGAGGAATGTTTTTGTATGTTAAGCTTTTAACATTGACCTAAGAATCATTCAAGCATAAAAATGGCATTTAACTCAAACTATAAATCAATTTTATGTACACAGATAACAGACAACTTTTTGTAGCAACTTAACAAAAACAAATAATATTTAAAAAATCGAGAAACTGGACAAGTGGAGGACAAAAGAAGAAGTATCGGGCTAGAATCAGCAATGGAGGGTCATGTCCTTAAGAAACAGGAAAACAAAATCAGCAAAGACCTAATGCAGGACCTGAAACCTGTCACAAAGCCATTGAAATGATCATCAGTTTGTGTGTAGGGGTAAGGAGAGAGGTACAACAGGGAGCATGGGCAGCCATCAGGCTCTGTCATGGTTTGGTGCTGTGTTTCAGCCAGTGGTGTTGATCTTGAGAAAATTGATGGGATTATGAAAACAGAAAAGTACCATCAGATTTGATCCATGATGCAACACCATCTGGAAAGTTTCTGACTGGCAACAACTACATTTTTCCGCATGACATTGCTGCATAGAAAAACACACAATAGAACATTATCAGTCATGGATTGGTCTCCCCACAGCCCGGACCTCAACACTGTTATTCCATTCTCTGTTGTCTTGACAGAGAACAGAACAAAAGGTATTCAACATCTGAAGAAGAGCTTTGAATGCACTTCATAAAGCCTGGAGAACTATACTGAAGTCTATTTAAAGAATTTATAAGAGAGGTTGCCTTAAACAGTTGAGCCTGTAATGAAAAATAAAGGTGGTCATACCAAATATTGACTTTCAAGCTCCTCAGAATGTGCAATATATATTATACTTGATTTTCATGTACGTTTGTAGTAAAATTAATAAATCTCTGCCCCTGTTTCCAAAATCTAAAGAAATAAAGGGTAAGGGTAAGGGTAAGTAAATACTTTGTATAGCATTATATGTGTGTGTCCATTTATAAGACATATATAAGACATATAAAAGTACAAAGAACTTTTGCTCCTTTATTTCCCAAGGGGTCGCCACAGCAGATGCATCTGCACGTTTGATCAGTTGCTGATTTTACTAATACCTCTTTTCTATTTATCCACACTTGGGACTGGCAGTATACTAGCTTGTTCCCCCCTAAAAGCTGGGTTTATGAGCCCTGCAACAGTCAAACCAGGGATCTGGTTTGTAGGTGAATATGTTAACCAGCACACCGTGGAGCCATTACAACCATGGACAAATAATGATCATAAACATAGCTAACAGAAGACAGCCCTTTTGTTTGTGTAAACAGTTGCTTTGCAAGCTTTTGTGATTTTATACTAAAAGTCTTTTTATGGAAATATCATCATCTACTCCGGCTGATTTCGACTGCATTACAAAGATGTGTTTTTTTCTGCTTCTACACATACATACATTCATTTTTTGCATATCCCCAAGCAAAAAAGAGAATACAAAACAGATAAAGCACTAAACATAAAACCTCTGCATGCTCATGTCACTCGTGTGTCCCCCATGGAGGCCTGCCCTGGGCCACGTACATGTAAATAAGACTGTAAACTGTGTGTGCTTGTGTATGTATCTTTGTGAGACCCACTTTGAATATGAGGCACTGTGAGTGAGAACATTTTGCTCTTTTATAACAACCAAAGGCTGTTTGAAGGGCTTAGACTTGGTTTTAAGGCTGGAATCAGGTTCACATAAGGGTGAGTTTTAGACATTCAACTGTAATAAAGTTTCAGGGCTAGTTAATGCATTATGTCACTGCCAGTCCTCACACAGATAGCAGTGCAAATGTGTGTGTTATGAAAAAGAACAGGTGCTTCCTCTTTTTGCAGTTTTTCTCCACTGACCTTAAGAAACTGACTTCACATGCACTATGCACTGCTATCAATACCACACACACACACACACACACACACACACCCACCCTGTGTCCAGAATTTTTTTTCCTTTTATTTTTAGCAACTTGGCTCATGGCTCCCTCCATTGTTTAGTATTATCTCACTTATTCAAACTCTTTTTAAAGTCTTTGTAAAGCCTAAAAAAACCCTGAAATGATCTCAGTTGACGTTGCTATCCCTGGGTCGCATGCTATTTTAACAACAATAAACAATGTCGTGTTCCCCTCCTGTGACCAATGCAAAAGTCTGAACAGAGACACTGATTGTATCGTGTTTTCCCGCTGTGCTAATTGAAGAATCAGTGCAATTGGGGACATCGGCGGGCTTCTCAGGGTGTTCGGGACAAACAGGAATGATTTCTTTTAAAGTGCAATCAGAAAATAACACTTTAGAAACTCTGACATACCTCGAGTAAAGGTATTGAGTAAATGTTGATTGTGAGATCAGACTTTGCATAAATGATGTGAATGCCCCAAGCAGCCCTCTGAAAAGAATGTAAGCAGATTTTTAATATGCCAACTCAATCTGGAGACAGAAATGAACAAGTTCAAGTTTAGTGGAAAAAGCTAGAGACTCTACAGAGACTACAGAGACAGATTTCTCAGGCATCACTCTTGACACAGTCAGCAGGAGTTTCCACAGGATGGGTGTCTTGGTCCTGGCACGTGCAGCACAGCCCTATTTGGGAAGCCTGTTAATAGCTTTGCAGTCAGTCCAGAACTTCCCCAAAAGCTCCTTCAGCCAACACAGAGATGTTTGCTCTCTTTATAGACGAAGACAGGAAGACAAGTCTGAGTTGCAGGAGGCTAATATTAAAGGAAACAGGAACACATGTTTGTAAGACTCCAGGTGGTGCTGGCATGTTAATGCTTTTACAATCTGGAGGATGATAAACTCTACTGCTAACAAAGTTCACAGACTGACACATATCCTCTATATGAAGGAAGAGGAAACTTTTAAGTGGTAGCAAATAATTTATGACCTCTATAGGGCCAGGAGGAATTAAGAGAATCAGGAGTCTCCTTATCGAAGGGAATCAATAAATTATATAGTTCGTTTTAAATAGTTAGTGAAGTAAAATTCTACAAATAAATCTTTCAGACCTACAGAGCAGATTATGACTATATTTTTGTCATTATATCCCATCACTGGCTGCCTTCTGTCCTGCTGTGTCAGCAGTGAGTAAGTGAGGGGTTGTTGTCAATTTTATGTACTTTGTGTTTAAAACATCTGTGATCAGCAACAACTGCCCGTGGTTTAGGTTTCTGTTTTATCACTTCCTGTTTCATTTTGAAGTCAGTGTTTCATTCACTTCACTTTACTTTCAGCTGTTTTTCCTTGTTGTCTGCCTTTTCTGTGCCACACCCTGTCTTGTTTGTACTACAGAAAGTGCAGCAGCTTTCCATCAGATTTTCATGTTCCTAGTATTTTCCAGTTTTCTATGTTTTTATATACACATGTTTTCCCCGTGTTCTCTTCATGGATGACTTTCTCGCACTTTCATGGACTTTGACTTTTGACACTTGTTTGTCTGCCACGTTGCCAGCCTGCCGACCCATGCATGACCTCGGCCTTTTCTTGCAGCTTTGTGTTTGAGACTTTATTCTGCTTTCCTGCATCCTGTGTTTCAGTTTCCTCCTGCAAGTGTGAAAAGTTGCTTCTGGAGATATAAAAAAAATAAATACAGAAAAATGTAACAGTAGACAGTTTTAAAGCTTTTGATGCACTAAATAATACGTGTAAACCTGAGGGAACCCCTGAGTTAAGTCCGTCATATTAATATTATTCACTGTTTTTTTTTTCCATGTTGGTACTCCAGATGATGATGATGATCTTACTGCTCTAAAAATGAATCCACAGCAACCTAAATTATATTCAATCTTCATCTAATGACTAAGCAACCTCATTAAACCAAAGAAACTCACAGCACTGAAATTAGTACTCTCTGCACTTCTAAGAGCTCCAGAGACTCAGATCAAGTTTCCATTAATCTTTTTTTTTTAATCTTGCTCACAGACGTCAAAAGTCAAAAGATTTTTTCTTCATATATTCTCTCTATTCAAGCTAACTGTAAAAAGCTTATCTACACAATTAGAGTGCCTGAAGTGTTGATTTCATGTATTTAACAATGTAGTTTGATGACTGAATAATATTCTCTGCATTGCATTTGACAAATTTTGAACTTATGATTGGACTAGCTGAAAAGTGAATCACTGATGTTGACAAAATCCGTTCTTGTAAAACATGCACTTCCAGATCACTTTCACACTAATCAGTTTTGCACCATAAAAACAAAACAAAACAAAACAGCTAAAGTGCCAGAAAAGTACTGTGAAATTACAGAAATTAGCTGACTAGCAGAAATGCATAAATCTGTATATTTACACAACCTATTTTTGTTTATGTTGTTATGTTTTCTAGCTTCGTACCTGCTGGTGGTGAGAAAATATCTGGCATCATGAAAATCAGCAGGAGGTATCCTCTGTGGATTATGAGTCTTTGTGCCAAATTTCTTTGTGCACAGTTGTTGTGATATTCTGTAATAATAAAATACCAGATATATAAGCGGCTCTGATTCACACTTGGTCTCCTTCCTCCTATGAGCAGTCTTTTTTACTGAAAGCAGGCACTGCAATCATTTTGGGAATAGAAAAAATAGATGCAAATTAGTTCTTGATATCTATGTGTGTCTGTGTGTGTTTGCCATGTGATTAGAAAACTGATAGCTCTGCTCTCGCAAGAAGGGGTGAATCGGTGAAGACAGGTGAGGACTTGGTCTTTAAAGGCATATTTGAATATGTCCATTTCGATTCAAAATTTAAGAGGGAATACTGAAGAAAGTGCTCTTACAGCACATACATCAGCACTCCATATACTTCAAACCCTTCCTCCAAGTGTGGTGGCAGAAGTGCAGGAAACGGATGGAGGTGGTGCTGCCAATCAACATGTCAGAATAATTATAACCTTGTCTGAAGCTCTCATAAAGGCTCTGACCCTCTGCCCCTGCAATAATGGATGAACGGAACTTTAGATAGTCCCCCCTTATTAGGCCTTTTGATGTGTCTTTTTGGATGAACTGAGGTCGTTTTTTGTCTGTATCTGTTATGACAAAACAGATCAATTATTATATAGATATTCGTATAACAAGTCCTTTGTGTGATAATAATTATATTTAATCAGAGCTAAACTTTTAAGTTAGTGGTGAATCGTCATCAGGCCCAGTCTTCTGTCACTGAAGCTCTTGATCCAATTCTTCTGTTAGACTTTGACTTGTTTTAAATTCCATATTTGTGAAAGTGGTTGAAAGTCAGTGTGTCGCCCCTGCTTCTGAACTTTTCTTACCAAACTCTTTCTCTGCCTGCTGCCTTGGAAAAAGATGTGCTCCTTGGACTTGGTCAGTGGTTAATTCATCTTTTCTGCTAACCTTGAAAAGCTTTCGCAGATATATCAGGGTAGAGCAGTGATAAATAAATATAAAGGTGCGCCCCTCATCTAAAGTGGCCCCTGCAGACCTCAGCTTAAAGGTGCAAGCTGCAGATAGATTTGAAGACAGAGGTGGAGGCAAGTTGACGGAAGATAGATTTCTGATTCAAGGACAAAACTTTCCTCATGTGGTAGTTGCAGAGTGTAGAGTAAAAGTATATCTTTTTAGAACAAAAAACACTGGATGTCTAGCTACATATTTCAGGATCTCAGCCAATTATAAATAACAGTTTTCTACAGTGTGAAAACACACAAGAAATTCCTCAGCATGGGGAAAGGTCAGCTGTCTCTGCCTTTTCATAGCAGTTTAAATAAACCTGACAGCAACTGTGGCAGTGGGAGCTACCCAGCCTTTATTCTGCACGAAGTGATGGATGATGCTTATCCGTGGCATTGCTTCCCTTAAGTTTGGCCAAATCATTCCTTTATTCAATTTGTAATACCCATGACACAACCAAGGCAAAGAAAACCCTTATAAGATCCAGGGAGAAAGGTTAAAATCTCTCTCTGGCAAGTCAAAAGCAAGCAAGCAACCAAATATTCCTGAAATGGGCAAAAATGTTTCACAAATTTCTGAATTAATCCATGCATTATCTTACGTTGCACACTGAGTACATAGTGTTTAGTTTCCGTTGTGGCTAAACCAACTCTCTAATATATTACTAACTTAATTGCATGGCGGGTGATCAATGCACACTAATGTAGATATGGCAGGATGTTGTTTCAACAGGAAGAAGGGTATGTGGGGGTATCATACAGGCAGTCTTACAGAGTCTCACCAGATTACTGTTGATGTATTTTCATATATTTGGGGAAATGCATTTCCTTTTTGTCTGAGTCTGATGAAAGGATCAATATTACATTCCGAGCCTGAGATTTCTAATAGCTTTCACTGTCTTCCCTGAGCTCAAACAGTCTACCTGTCTTCCCCCTTTGTGTAGACTACAAAGGTACATTGTCTGCTGCTTTGATGGTGTTTGCAGCGTTGATGTACAGAGTTAGGAGCTGCTGTTCCAGTGAGCCCACCAGCCTCTTTACCAGCTGCTTTCTGAATTCTTTATGAGGTTCTTTCCAAAGTAAAAATAAAAATAAAAAAAGAGAGAATATGCTTCAGGTTTTAAACCTTCTACATCAGCAAGTAGGCAGCAAGCATATATGCTTTTGGCAACTGAAATGTGACGTAGGGTCCTGACCAGAGCTGACATGTAGAAAAAATTATACAACCTCGTCAAATCCCTACATTTTCTCACAGACTTTGAATTGAAAGCAAAAGAAAAAATGATTTTGACTTCAGCTGAATCTGCTGTCTGGATGATACTAAACATTTTCTATGACTGAAGTGAAGCTTTTCTAGACAGATCAGTGGAATATGAAGGAAACTGGAGAGTGTGCCAGAGGTGTGGAAATGATGTGCTGCGTTCTGCAATTTTTAGCAAATGTGCTGACAGATTTCTGATTGGATTATATGAGTGCTGAGCAACTGTGAATAGATGGCAGCCATCAGAAGCTGAAGAGAACAGAGGAGGAAGATGAGTTTGCTTTACGCATCATTGTCAGGGTCATAATCTCTGTGGGCAGTAACAGTAGTTATGTACACAGTGCTGAGGATGGATTTCTATAAGCTGGGGATAAACACATACCAATGCTACACTATAACAATAACAATTAAATCAATACAATTGTCACTTTTTGACTCAGTTTGCAACAGTTAGTGAATTTGCTTACAAATTCAAAGGTACAACCCTGGAGATATTATGTGTAGAGGTCAACTCTGGTGAATTTGTTTTGCAATCTGACAACAGCAAACAATCATGACAATTGTGACCTTTAACCTGGGAGAATAAACTGCTTCACCAAAGATGCTTGGTTAAATTATCTACACTGCTTCCATGGAGAACTGTTGTAATCATGTCATCAAATTTATGACAGCGATGTTCCTCACTGTGAACCAACCATTCCATATACATCGTTATATCTCAGTACAGAACTTTGCAAGTCTTATATCACTCTGTATTTCTTTATATTTTGCTAGGAAAATGGAAAATAGGTGTAGCAATTTATTGAAAGTCCATATTTGGTCTGACCACCTTTATTTTTCAACACAGCCTGAACTCTCTTAGGCAAGCTTTCTTGTTTAAGTAGTCTTCAGGAATAGTTCTCCAGGCCTCTCCCTTGGACTTTTGCCCTTCTGTTATGTTTTCTCCCAAGATGAGCCCAAACTATGTCAATAATGTTGGAGTCCGAGCTCTGGGGAGACCAATCCATGATTGATAGTGTTCCATTGTGTGTCTTTCTTCGACTTTCAGATACTGTTCATCTGCCATGAGTTTTTTTTTGGGGGGGGGGTTGTTTGTTTTTTTTGGTCTGCCACTTCTTCTTTTGTCCTCCTCTTGTCCCATTTCCTCAAAAATTTTAAGGGCACACTGTGCACACCATGTCACAGTATGGCAGGTTTTCAACTAGCTCATCAATCTGTGTTATCGTTGGCATTTTCAAAAACTGGCTCTGTATAATGGAGGGGACTAAAGGCTTGTTCACAGTACTGTATGTATATATCTCCATGAACCCTTCCTGGCAGATTGTTAACCAAGCTACCTTATCAATGCATTCTAGCTGGTGCTCCTGTTCACTTGTCTAATTCCTGCTATTGATGTCTGACTTCTTCGACATACTGCCAGGCTGTCACAGAAATGCCAGACACAAGATTATGGGAGATCTTGCATAACCTGGAAGATCTCTTGCAAGTGAGACCTAAGTCACTTCACACCCCTTCTTTGTCATAAAGTATAGAAGGTTTTTTTTAGATCACTGTAAAACTTTTGGAAAATAAAATATTAAGAGTTTTTCTGTACTTGTGAATTGAAAAGGAACCACAGAATATGAGTGATCAATACTGCTTACAATGAGTAAGCAATATTTGATTATTGTGTACACATATGGATCAAAACTTCAAAGGCTAAAATATGAATAATGCTACTTTAATCTCTTGAAAATACATTTAGCTTTAAATTAATTGACTGGAAATGCCTTAAATGTACAAGGAATTTCAAGGTGATGTGGTTGCATCACCCAATCCACTCAAACTGTCAAGAAACAGGGGAAGGATAATAGATCAGTATCGATTGCTATGTTATTGGACCGTCCTTGCCCCAAACTCTATATGTGTCAGCTCTGAAAACACTTAAATTACTGATTATTTGTCACTGTGGACGAAGAAATCGACTTTTCCCAGGAAGCTAATCAATGATCCCCGCTGCAATTAAATCCAAAGGCATCTGAAAAACAACAGGGAAACATGCTGAATCGTGGAAGTTTGTTATAGAAATCTAAGTTCAAGGCACACAGAAGTTCATTTAGGAAATAGAGCAGGTTATAAGGAGAGTTTTATTGTTTCTATTTGACACTTTGTTCTGAGCTGAGACACTGGGTTTGAAACCATTCAATGGATTATGTTTTTTTTCTTCTTAAAATCACAATCTTGAAAATTGGAAATGACAAGGAAGCCCTCTTGTGTGACTGGAGTCCAGACCGCGGAAAAACTGTCATCACTCACAGACAACAGAAGAGGAAGTTATTGACTTGCTGAGTCAATGGTAAACAACTGGAGCTGGAAAGATTTGATAAAAACCAAATACTGACAGGGTTTCCCTTCTCGAGACACACTTAATTTTTGACTCGATATGATTTGCTTACCCTAAACATAATTAAACCTAAACTAACCCTCACTGTAATTCATGTCTTATCAATACATTTTATTGGTTAATGCTTTGAGGACATGTGCTTTCCATAAAAAGTACCACAAATTTCCAAAAAACAACTGTATAAAGAGATGTGTAATATGAGTACAAGCTATGATAAATCAGTGTAAACATATTGCAGCACTAACCTAAATCAAACGTTACCTCTTTCTGTTACGACAACTTTTAAATAAAGCATTAAAAAGTGCTTTTAATCATAGAAAGATAAAGTTATATGCCATTCTCCCACTGAACTGTAGCTCCTTGAATTCTAGCATGTATCTATAAGAATGTTTAAATTGTTATTCTTATAATATTAAGACTACAACATGCATGTATACAAGCTGCTGATGCAGTCAACATACAGCACCCACTGTGTAATAAAAAAGCATCATGATATCTTCATTCTGTTTAGTTTAATGCATTTGCATTTGCTGCTGCTATAAAAATGGATTTGAAAACTGATGCAGAAGTTGCATTAATAATGCATGGATGTTGTTGGACAGTAATATAATATAATTTTATCCATCCATATTTTAGCATAATTACAAGTCAGCATTGACATTCAGGTATTTGAAGTTTGGCTTTGGGAGGATAACAATTTAAATTTATATACGTTTTGTTACAAAACTGCTGATTCTGCTATGATAAGGATAGGGAACAGAGCTCTGCTGTTTGGAGGCATGCTGGGGGGGGGGGGGGGTTGTGGGGGTTA